>OX371188.1:7179954-7473293 GCA_947310635.1 Leptodirus hochenwartii
TATTTCTCTTCCCATTTAAGCATTTGATTTAGTTTAAAGAAATACCGAGAAAGTCTATTGGTATAAAGCGAAAATGGTTTAAAATAATTAAATGCATGGGACAGAATACTGCCACAGTGCAGTAGTGAATACGTGCAAGTAGCAAAGAATAATTAAAACTTAGTGGAAACACGCTTATAATTCTTGAAAAAAAGAACGAGTACCTATACATTAAAAAATAATAAGTTTAAACAAACGATTTTCTTGCAATCGACGTTTCTTAAGACAAGAACTACATCAATCACAGAAATGTACCGATTTCAAAGGAAATTCTATACATCTGGGTACTAGTTTTTGATACCTCTAATAAACTTTTGAAGTACGGACTACAGGCGGAAAGGACCATTTTATGAGCTTTGCATGTTTGTCCTTCACAAGCTAGAGTAACATCGGTAAAACTCTTCTCGTCCCGTAAGTGCCGAAATGACGTGACCATATTGCTCTGGTAATCGTTCCATTTCAGGAAGAACTGCTGTTGATCTGCCATATTTATCCTAAAAGTTCAAAGTGGTTCTACCTAAATAGATCGTTAATCGTCTTTTAAATGGCTGTATTGTTTGCAATCGTATATTGCGGACATAACCCATGGTAATGCAGCGTAAGAATCAATTCTCAGTTGGAAACCGTGTATTAAGTATAAAAGCAAATAAAAATGCGACATAACTTACAATTATGATACTAAATTCAATAAGAAAGAAGAAACTTTATAAACACTATGGCATTATTTTCCAAACATGGATACCCAATTTAATGTGAAAAACAATGACAGTGGTCACTTGGGTGACAGCTAGCGATATTCCGCTGTTGCCATGATTAATGGCCGAAAAATTTCCATCGTTGTCAAAAATTTTTCGATTGAAAAAATTGTCTTCGCACACAAGTCCCGATATAAAATTTAATTACAATTGAATAATATTCTTAAATTTCGTGAAGCGCATAGGAATATTCATTCGTGTTTATTTAATTACTTATTTTATAATTATTGATGTTTTAAAGGTTGCGTAGTTTAAAATAGATGACGCCAGCATTTTGATTGTTCGTGACACTCTCTAATGACGTGTGTTAGATCGTGTGCTGTCAATGCTGTTTCCAATCAACGTTGCAAATTACATGTATCGAGTGCATTTTTTAAAGCTTCACAATTCCATTTTAAATGAATCGATTTTAATCGTTACCGCTACTTGAAGCTCATTATTTTCGGTCGTTATACAAAACGTTGTTTCTCTGCGAAACTACAGCACATTCAAGATAGCCACAACATTGAAATATCGTAAGTGATAATAAAAACGAAATATTTGATCCGAAGAAAGGTTTTTCAAAATAGCAATTGGATTAATGCTAATGTTACCATGAATTTTAGTTGTAATTCACTAATCAAGTGTATGCGTTATTATGTAAATGGGAAATATGTTGTTTATAATGTACATCCAATCTTGCTTTTAATATATATTTGATATATTTACTATTTTTAGATTCACACTATGGTAAAAGAAATGCTTACCAAATCTGCCGCTTGGCAAGATCTGCAAGAATGTTTTAACCAGAAGGGGAAGAGCATAAACATAAAGAATCTATTCGATTCTGACAAAGATAGATTCAATAAATTTAGGTAAACGTTCTCTGACTTTCAAGCATACAACCTTAATTTGTCCTCTACTTGTGAGGTAATTACATATTCATTGGCTTGATAAACGTTTACTCGCAACTATAACTTGTAGTTAAATTAGAACACCAAATATGGACTTATAGATTGACTACAGAATGTTTTTTCTCTTCTAAAAAGTGTCGAAAAAAGTCTAAACATAATTATGTACATATGCTTCAGTTGTCAAGAATACTATTCACAATAATTGTATTTATAAATCAATTTAGCATCACATTATTAATGCAGATACGAGTAAATTTCTAGGCATAATTATATCAAGCATTTAAAATACATTTTGTAATACAATCGAAAGATAAGCCCTTCGTTGTTAGCCACGGTGTCTATAAAATATCCTAACAAGTAATTATTTCTTATATCACGGTTAAAAATCAGGAAAACTACAAAAATAAATAAAGTACCTGTGTCACTAATCAGCAATCACGATTAGTGACAGGTACTTTATTTAGTTTTTATTTCTCTTGTGCTACTGGAGATGGGGGTATAGCCTTCGAAATGCGCATCTAGCTATTTAATGCTTTGAGTTACGGTATTTGGGTGATATTCGATACAATTTGCTAGCCATATTTTAGAAATTATCACTACGGTGTTAAATTATAATATAGAATATCACCCAAATACCGTAACAAGCATTAAGTAGCTAGATGTACATTTCAAGCGCTATGCCCCCATCTTCAGTAGCACAAGATAAAACTAAACCACTGTGCCTCTGTCACGAATCGTGATTGATATACTATCAAATAAATAAGTCAACATGACAGAAATACTTCAAAATTGGCATACAATATGACCTATAAATCTTTTAAAAACAATACAAATTACAAATTATAAATTAACGAAAATAACAAGTAACAGCAAAAAATATTGGTTTGTGAAATCTAAAATAACTAAATTTGGTGATATTTTATATTTGGTATTGAATATTTGGTATTTGGGTGATATTCTACATTATATTTTAGAAGCTCACCATAATTTTCCTAGTATAGATAATTTTAACAATTTTACACGTTTGTTCAAAAGAGCCATAAAATAAAGTTGCTTGAATCACTAGAAATTCACAAACACCCTAATTATAATTTACTCAATGACGAATTAGACCTAATCTCCTCCCCATTATTCGATATTATCTGTAGGTAGATTGTTTATATATAAATAAGTTTTCTATAATTCGTTGTTCATTTCTTGATAATGCTTAATAAGCGAAACTATAGTCGAATAAATCCTCGCTTTTAACTGTGATATAGAGCATATTACTTTAATTTCTCTTCCCTAATATGGAAAATCACAATATAACGGCAAAATCGATAACCTACTAATTATTTCATCTGCGCTTGCGTAACAGTCTCACTCTCAAAACACCCCACGACGGCGAAATCTTAATAGACTACAGTAAGAACCGCATCGATGCCGCCATATTGGCCAAGTTGTTCGCGCTGGCCCGTGCACGAGACTTGGAGCAATGTCGCGACGCCATGTTCTCCGGCGCCATTGTCAACACTACGGAGCAGCGTGCTGTGTTGCATACCGCGTTAAGGAACAGATCGAACACGCCGATCGTGGTCAATGGGCGGGATGTGATGCCGGAAGTAAATGCGGTCCTCACCCACATGAAGGAGTTCACAAATTCTGTGCTCAGTGGTCATTGGAGGGGGTGAGTATTGAACTAAGGCGCGTGCTTTGAATTGTTTTTATTCAAACAGCTTTCATCATTCAATTATTTTCTTGTTATTGCGCATACGTTTATACTTGACGATAAAACAGACGCATCTATGTAGTTATTTTCGATTTGGGAAGAAGATATCTACATATCACACAATGCCACATTACATATTTTAACACTGCCGTCAAAAACAATTCATTTAAATGTTTCATTCTCTCATTCATTTAAACATTTCATTAATATAAATAATGGATATATAACTACCAACAAATATTAACAGTGATAATTGTTGCTGATGTGGAAGACCCTATTGGTTTTGGTCGACTAGTTATAAAATTGAAGCTTTTATTAATTATTTTAATTATAAAATTTGAACCTTGCGTAATATTGATTATTACTTTTAATCCGCCACAGGGATTTTTTTAAAGAACTATTTCAATAATAAACACAATCCTCTTCAAGATGTACCTCAAGTGATTTTAGCATACCGCTTTGAAGAACAAATATTTTTTTAATGATCACTCCTTATAAAAATATAATATATGTCACAACGGTGTTAAAAAAATGTATAGATTATCACTCAAATACCGTAACTCAAAGCATTCGAAATGCGCATCTAGCTATTAAATGCTTCGAGTTACGGTGTTTGGGTGATATTCTATACAATAATAAAAAATTGGAAATTCCAACACAAAAATCGGCACCGCAGAATTTTTTTTATTTTATAATTTAATGGAAAGACAACTATAATACAAGAATTTGAGAATCGCATATATTTTTCTTCGTTTAAATGCATCACTGATTGCAATACATACTCGATTCAGGTATTCTGGGAAACAAATACAACATGTAGTGAATATCGGCATTGGGGGCTCTGACCTCGGTCCATACATGGTCACCGAAGCTCTGAAGCCATATAGAAAGGGCTTGAACGTTTATTTCGTGTCGAATATCGACGGCACTCACTTGGCTGAGGTGCTGAAACAAGTGGAGCCTGAAACTGTGCTGTTTATTGTGGCCAGTAAGACATTTACTACACAGGAAACTATCACCAACGCCACATCAGCTAAATCCTGGTTTTTGGATCATGCAAAAGATGTAAGTTTCTGATTGAACATTCAATTTTTATTCAAAATATATGTTATATCTATATTTATAATCCTTCATTTGTGGAATATGCGTAATTGACTTAACTTTATTTGACCTGTTCATACGAACGTAACCAATATTTACCTTCTCGTTTTATTCGATGTTCGGTTCAATTCCATTTTTAGTTTTAATTGGGAATAGGTGAAAATCCACGCTAGTACGTTTTTCTGCAAAAATCAAGATTCAAAACAAATAACTTACTTTGTAAAATCGTCACTACGACGTTAAATAATTGTGTAAAACATCACCCACCAAATACACAAAGCATTTATTAGCTATATGCGCATTTCGGAGGCTATGTCCCCATCTTCAGTAGCACAATAATAGAACAAATAATTATACCTCTGTCGCTCACCGAGATTACTATATAATTTATACAAATAACTTACATTTATTTATATCCCCCAATTTGGGTCTTTAAATGATATTTATCGAAATGATTCACAAATATACAGCCGAGTGCGGTTGCAAAGCATTTCGTCGCCCTCAGCACAAATACAGCCGAAGTATCCAAATTCGGCATTGATCCGGCCAATATGTTTGGATTTTGGGACTGGGTGGGTGGCCGATATTCCCTATGGTCCGCTATTGGTCTCAGTATTTGCCTCAGTGTCGGTTTCGAAAGCTTCCAGCAACTCTTGGAGGGCGGCCATTATATGGACAATCACTTCTGCACTGCACCGCTGGAGAAAAATGTAAAAACTTTTATTAGACGATTTTTTAAATCCGTATTTCTTGATTAGATTGTGTAAAAATAGTACACTTCATTGATAATGGAGGTTACTTACAAATACATGTACTTACTTACATGTACTGGTAATTTAATCAGACAGACATGTATTAGATTTTAATATATAACTATCTAGTTTGTATTCATATTATTTTGATAGGCTCCCGTAATATTGGCCATGCTCGGAATTTGGTACAGTAACTTTTATCAAGCTGAGACGCATGCGCTGTTGCCATATGATCAATATTTACACCGTTTCGCTGCATATTTCCAACAAGGTGACATGGAGAGTAACGGTAAATACGTTACCAAGAGTAACCAGAAGGTATGTTTAGAATCGTATAACATTGCGGAATCTGTAATGTGAGATCATAGGTTATCTTCATTTTGCAAAAATATCAGGAAACTTTCATTGTATAGGTATATAAATTAAATTAATCAGTGTGAACGTAATACTAACTAAAGCAAATGTTGAAACCGGTCATTTTGACCGGTTGGTATATCTAGTGTTAAGATATCCCACATTTTCCTTCGTTCAGGTGAACTACAGTACCGGTCCCATCGTGTGGGGAGAGCCGGGAACAAACGGCCAGCACGCCTTCTATCAGCTAATCCACCAAGGCACCCGCCTTATCCCAGCCGATTTCATTGTCCCCGTGCAGACGCACAACGTTCTCCTAGCGAATGCGGCGGTACATCACGACATCCTACTGGCTAATTGTCTGGCCCAGACCGAGGCCCTCATGGCCGGCAAGACCGCGGCACAGGCCCGCGTCGAACTGCAACAGCAACGCGTTGAGGCTGTCGCCCTGGAAGCTTTGGTACCGCATAAGGTGTTCGAAGGAAATCGACCGTCCAATACGATAATTATGCGGAAGGTCACGCCGTTCGTGTTGGGAGCGCTAATTGGTGAGTATCAATATTCATTATTCATTTTGATTGATTATATAACATATATAACACATAATAAGTCATAATATAATTAATTACAATCAAACAAGACATATAAAACAGACAAATATACAATATCACATATTAAAATTGTCTTCTTACGTATATATAAGCCTAATATGTTTGTACTCTCGTTTTTGTCATTTCTAATCACGCGTTCATCAAATGTGACACAAATGATTAAAATGATAGATTTTCCTCCAACTGCCCTTGAATATAATATTATGTACATTACATAATATTATTACATTATATAATGTAAAATATGTAATGTATATAATGATAATAATAACATAATTTTTATTAAAATAATATTAATAAAAGTTTAATAATCGAACACTGAATAAATAATAATAATAAACTAAAAAAACTAATAAATAAATAAACTCAAAATAAATCAATTCAGCGGATCAATAAACAGATCACACACAGTTCACCAAATGTATAACAATATTACAGTAACATTACAAATTTGTTACAGAAAACAATGTGGTTTTTTTCGGATAATTTTTTTCTAGGAGATAAATTTACGCACATTGTGGTGCAATAACTATTACTTGATAGAACGACATTAACAATAATAGAGCCTCAGAAATTCATATATAATATCACAAACGACAGGTTTATATGGTTAGAAAATTTCTTATAGCTGCATTGTCATAGATTTGATGTGAGCATGTTTCCATAAGAAATATATGGCGATTGATGTGTCTAGATGTTGGTGATAACTCGCACTAATTTTTCCTATACCCAACGGTTTCTAATTTTCTCTTTCTTTATCATATAAATTTCTCATGGAGCTATTAAAAAAATTTAGGGCTACATTTAATTGTGTTTACTCTTATGACGGTTAAATATACGAATATAAAAATGACAATTTCCTCGAAAATTTCTATATCCGGAATAATTTGGTTATAAAATTTTATGCATGAACAAGAACAATGGTCTCCGACTCGAGCTTTATTATTAGGCGTATTGCATAATTATTGCCTAAACTGCTTGAAATGGTGTATATAAAATAACAATTCTATATTATTGCTAAGCTCAGAATCAACAGAACAGCCTTATTAGTTCTGTAAATATATATTAGTGCGAAATAAAATAATTGTGTATTTTAGCAATGTACGAGCATAAAATCTTTACGCAAGGCATCATTTGGGATATAAACTCTTTCGATCAATGGGGTGTTGAGTTGGGCAAACAACTCGCCAAAGCTATTGAGCCAGAGTTGAAAGACGGCAACCCCATCAGCTCCCACGACAGTTCCACTAATGGACTTATCAACTTTATCAAATCAAATCGTTAAGATAACGCTCATGGGGTGGGATTTAAATTATGCTTATGAAACAGTGAGGGCAATAATACTCTAACAGGGCTCACTATTTTTAAAATATTTTGAAAGTTAGATATTGTAGTTTTAGTTCTTAGTACCAGCAAAGGCATATACAGTATCCTTTAAACAGTATAATTTTGATGTATTGATATTTTGAATAAAATACAAATACGTAAAGTAGAACACCAAAATAGACAAGGTAGTACAAAAAAATGTTTCATAAGACTTGTATCCTTTAAGAAACTCTGCGATATGTGCCTCGTTTTCTAAACTTGATCTGGTACAATGGCGGAAGAGTCTTACGGAACTTGTTTACATTATTTAAATGACATACAATGTATAAATGCACCAATAAGATGTATGTAGATCCCTAAATCTATGGAAAAAATAGATTGCCTAGTTAAAATTAATATAAAGCATAGTTATCATTGAAAGAAGTTTCATTGTGAAGTAATTGTAAAAAAGTATATGGTTTTGTTAGGAGTATAAACGGAACATTCGCACGTGTCTAAAGAGAAATACATTTATTTATATATACGTGTCTCAAAATGATATTTGCATGCTATGGATCCATATGAAAATTCAAATTTATAATAATAGAAATACATAACATAGAAATTAAAATGTTACGTTTTGCGCGATACTTTATACGTATTGCTAACGTTAATGCTCAATTATTATGTTTGAAATTAAAGATATTTTATTTATTGTTAGTTACTTTAAAAGCATTTAAAAAACGTGCATCAGTTATAAGATTTTTCAAACTCTAAAAATCCATATAAATGTATTTACAATACATATATCTCAACAATAGGGGTGAAAGTTATTTATATGAACGTATAAAATTACTGCTATAATTAGAAGAATATAATAGAACAATATTCGACGATATATCAAAATCCTGTGGTACCTCTCCCTCGTCATATATTTTACAAACTAGCCTGTATAATACACAAATGCTCTTTGTAATGTTTTAGTTATTAAAATTCCCAGAAAGATTGATCGCAATTGTCTCTACATATTCTACAGAAATATAGTGCAATTACAATTCAAAGTTCATTTGGTCATTTCTAAATAAATGTCGAAACCATGGACCAAGAAAATATATGAAGAGGGCATGAAATTTTCCTATGCCATTTCTCGCCAAAGTAGGCATTTGCACAAATAGGCCATATGCTGATATAAGAACTACTAATATAAACATTAAATACCAGTGCACTCCTAAACAAATAATTAGATTAGAAACTGATTAACTAACAAATATTGACTAAAATATAGCAAATTAATATTTGAAACTAGTTTGAAGTATATTAGATGACGGGATATGCTAAAGTATTATGTAATCCAGTTATATTGGGGAAATGCACACTGACAGTTGTTGTAAAAATGTCAGCCAAATGGTTAAAATCTCCAAATCTATAGAGTAACTTCTTATATATGTATATATACTTGGTCCAGGGTCTAAACATTTTCAATTTACATTTATATATTTATTGTGATTTATTTTATTACATCAGATTTAGACAATAATACTATATTACTATTTTAGTCGGGTTAGGAATAAAGGGGTCCAAATTCACCAACTAGATTGTAGACACAATAATTATAGTCTGGGTGTGTACGCAACCTCTGAATGGAATGTACTCTAGAATATTTATTTAATCCATATAATTCTACTTTACACATAAAATTAACATTTTTGTGAAATCCGTAAATTATTTTAACAATTGTTACAATTTTTACAAAAATACTTCAATTACAACAGTTATTGAACAAAACATCTACACGTACTATATAGTGTCAATCGTGCTGTGTTGGAATGTATATTATATTGGGCGGGACAATTTAATTCTTTTTCACTTAAAAAAGCTTGAATTGTTTTCCAAATAAAAGGCAATGGACAAAGAAAAGGAATACTTTGGCAGCTATTCGCTAATATATATATACATAGGTTTCTATTGCTAAAAGATACAAAAATAATTAAAATGGGTTGGCTAGAACGCCAGACAGAAACATGCTTTGAATTAAGATAATATAAATATGTATTGATATCAAATAAATAAAAAATTTCTCCCCCTAAATCCAATATAAATCTATTGTATGTAAATTAAAAAATATTCGTAGAATAACGTATTTGAAGATCTTCAACTTGTACTGTTTTTACAGTTTTATTGACATAATCTATACAACAGTAATCATAAAAGGAAATTCATAATTTTTATTAGTTTTTTTTAGATACGATCCTTTAATAAAAGTACATCAAATTTTCAAAAATGTACAGAATATTCTGGAGTTCATCTCATGCGTAAGTAAGTAGTAACTTTAGCAATTGTAAAGACTCCCAACAACATTGATGTTAGTTGTATTGTGATACCAGATTATATTATAATATATAATTATGTTAAAAATAGACAAATTATATAATATTGTGCGATAGCAAAAAAGATCATATAATTAGTAATGTGACAAATGTCGTATAATTTTTAAATATAATATACTTTATCTATAAATTATTTAGTTAAACATCAATATTGTTTCCAAGCAAATATACATCATCATCATGAAAACACCAAACTGATTAATGGCTGGCAAGAATGATCACATTAAGCATTGTTTAGTTTATATAAATTTACTGAAGTTTTGTACATTTACTGCATCAGTTATTTATCCTCAGGTATATATTTTTATTAAGATATTTGTGATTATATTCGATATTTCCTAAAATGCCATTCCAAGATTTTGTTTTAATTATTTTTATTGTTACTGTTTTATAAGCTTGCTGTAAACTATTTATATACCTATTTCATTGACCATTTTTTGGTAGAATGTGGTGGGTTTATATATAAGCAAGAGGTCATTAAAGCTTCTCTTAAAAATGGTTGAAACTTGACTGAAAAAGCAATTGAATTTAATTGTATTTTGCATATTTGAGAAAATCCGTCTAATCAATTTTAAGTAAACTGCCTCATTATTTAATTATACCTATATAATTACCTCTTCAAATAATTACACAATTAATTATTTCTCTACCTCGTACGGTTAATATATTCATGCGTAATGGATTAGCTTCGAAATATCAGTAAATGATTTGCACTTCGTGAAAATCGGTGTATTTGAAATAGTTCGAAGGAAATTGGCTTCTTTTCAAAACGTGTCAATATTTTGACATATTTTCATTCAATTTCCTTAATATAATCTTAACAATAAAGCATAAAATTCGAATCGATTGTAAACCACCTTAATACTAGGAATGTACAACATTTAAATGTATATCTTTGATGTATCTTCGTATTTATAAAAACCCTTGCCTACTAGATGTGTTCCTATTGAATACTATTCACTTTTCCACACACTATCTTTCATCGGCAATCGGAAATAAACCAATAAACCGAACTACTAACAAATCGTATAGAAAATTTTATACAAATAAGAGAAATGAAATCGCTATGGTAGTCCATATTAGTAATTAATATAACATATATGGGATAATTAATACGATACAATGTAATTGATGTGGTCCTGTGTCACCCGTCACCCCTCCGCCTGTGGTATACGAGTTTTTGTTATCAAATAGTTGTATACGATTTTATTTCAATTTTATACATGTTTATGAAAATTATATAGTACTTTGTAGTATTTTTAGAAGACATGTACAATAATAGATATAAAAGAAAAAAATCAAAAAAAAAAACTATAAATATATATATACATAATTACTCAATAAAGTATGGAAAATCCCTTTTAAAATCCACAAATATAATCATTTATCTTTACGAATCCAAAAACTTGACTCCTTTGACCTTAATTCTCAACAATCATACTTTAAGCTATGGCCAAAATTAATGTCGATAATAATTAATTGTCGGTTGCAATTAATCTATTGCTCTTAAGCAGTGGCATATAAGAGCGAATTTTGATATTTATGCAATGTACCGTAAATAAGGACCACGCTTCCATAAGCAATAATTAAATTTAGTATACTTTTTCGTTATAATGTCAAAAATGCTATTGCAAATACTGTCAGTTGGAAAACAATAAGGAATTCAATGTCCTATTATTAGTTTAAATACCTAGTTATTTCATAATTAATTAGATAAATACCAGTTACATTGTATGTATAATCTGTACATCTGTAATTATAGTTGGTAAACAATTTTCAACGGTTTTATATTGAGGTAAATACTTGAGTAGGTATCTCTTTATCAAATATTAACACAATTCACATTTAATGAAATAAAATGAAACAGTAATAACTTAAAATCGTATATCACGTTAAATAGGAATACTTAATATTGTTTTTAAGTAATACAAGTAGTATAATAAGCTTTAATTTTGTAATTATTTGTACGCTTAAAATTGTGTGTCCTAGTTTGAGTTGACTTGCTACAAATCAACATTAATGGTTATCAGATGGTTAAGTGGAATTGCTTTGTCGTTCTCTAGTTTGCTATAATCTTAATTACTACTGTAGTAAAGAAATAGTGGTAATGATTAGAGCCGCTAATTAATGGTGAGTTAATCGCGCAATTCGTTAATTTTATAATTGATTTTATGCGCGAATATAGATTTCTAAAAACAATACTTTCTTTGTAAAGAATTTGGTCAATTATAATATTTCGTATGTTCTACGTTTTTGTAGACTATTGTTTTATTTACTACAATTATTTTTGAACTTGCCTTGCTATAATATTTGGGATTACCGAAAATTTTTATTTTAGTCAAGGTTGTGAGAAATGGGCAGAAAATAAGTCGCTTTTGTATCATGGAAAGCCTAACAAGTTTCTTAAAGTAATTCATATAAACCGCGTGAATTAACTCTTAATTTTTCGAAAGAAACTTAAAGGATCAGGAAAAGAAGTAGATGTACTCTGATACAAAAGATGCGATAATTTTCTTTTAAAACCGATAGTATCTTCTAAGTTTAAGATTATAGATAGATATTACTATATTTTAGTTTACTATAATCTAGCTAGTTAAGTATAAGCTTAAACAAAGCATGTGCATTAAGACTCACTACTTAATACCAGACTTATAGTTTGTTTAGCAGCAGTCGTAAAATTTAAGTTGTAAAATAAAACAAAAAGCTGCTAAATTGTATTAATTATAATTCTTTTTGCAAAATCAAAAAAAAAAACAATAAAAAATGTCGAACGTATTTTAAATATCAATTTATTTATTATAGCGCCGGTATTTTTATTCCACATTACAAATGATTGCCAAAAACTCAAAATTTCAATTTGCTATTGACCGCGGTGGTACTTTTACGGATGTTTTCGCAAGATGCCCAAATGGTAAAATAATAGTATTAAAATTATTATCCGAAGATCCTCAACATTATCCTGATGCACCAACCGAAGGAATTAGACGAATATTACAACAAGTAAATGTCACCATATAATATCACTCAGATTTTAACGTAAGAATGTAAAAATGGAGGTATTAATAAAGGAAGCGATTATGTTTGTACATGGAGCATGTCATAAACTTTTCTTTTATGTTTCTTCTTTTTTCTAAAGTTGAAAAGAATAAGTTTTGCTGTGTTGTGTATATGAAAAATGTGGGCATATCAATGGGAAAAGGAAGAGAAAGGGAGTCAGACAGGGAAGTACGCTTGCACCGTTTCAATTTAATATATATTTATATATAAGAGATGATAAATGAGGTAAATGAAAAATATAGTATAGTTACGAAAATTCGGGAAGAGGAAAAAGATATGTTGATGTTTGCCGACGATATAGCTAGCTTAGAGGGAAGAAGAAGAATTTAAAGCAGGTATTAAATGGTAAACAAGAAGTAATGATTATGGATTTTTAACATGAAATTAAATGCATGCTAAATGAAAGCGACGAGGTGTGATAAAAAAATAAATAGACGACGAAATTAGAATTATAAAGCAGCGTAAGGTAGAAAGTCATTCGCATAGGTCATTTTAAGATCATGGCTATTAAGGAAATATCATCAAAGACGTGTGTATGTAGAGTAACATTGTATGACTTCCTACACAAGGAAGGTAAACGTAGGATAAGATTATCATATATAAAGATGATGACACATGAGATTTACTATTTATTGAAATTGATATAGGAAACTGGAGCGGCACTGGATGAGAATGGTTTAGTGGATAATACTCACATAGATTGGGTCCGAATGGGAACAACTGTTGCCACAAATGCCTTGCTGGAAAGAAAAGGAGAGAAAATGGCATTAGTGGTCAACAAGAATTTTAGGGACATACTGAAAATTGGAACTCAAGCTCGACCAGATATTTTTTCATTGGCCAGTATTCAATTGATTATTAATATTTACTTAATTTATGATATTTATTTAATAATTTTATAATTGCAAAAGCGCTCTTATCATTATCTTGTTTGAGGGTGACAATTATTATTACTTATGAAATTAACCAACATTATTTTGTTCACTTATAATATTATATACGTAATTTAATGGCATAGTATTCGGTTGGTCATTTTTTAGAACATTCGGAAACCAACACTTCTCTATTCCGCAATAGTTGAGGTTGACTGTCGGATCGTACCTACGTTGCCCGGTAAATGTCAACTCGCCGCAATCAACAACTGGCCTCAGGTATCGGGCAGTACCGGCGAAACATTTTACGTTCTGAAAGATGTGGACCGAGATGCGACCCGAAAGGATTTAAAAGCTGTTAAAGAGTCCGGGATCAATAGTATAGCTGTTGTGCTAGCGCATAGCTATGCGTACGAGCAACATGAAAAAATTGTTGGAAAAATTGCGAACGATTTAGGCAAGAATATATATTTTAGAAATTATCACTACGGTGTTAAATTATAATATAGAATATCACCCAAATACCGTAACAAGCATTAAGTAGCTAGATGTACATTTCAAGCGCTATGCGCCCATTTGAACTGAATTGTGCTACTGAAGATGGGCGCATAGCGCTTGAAATGTACATCTAGCTACTTAATGCTTGTTACGGTATTTGGGTGATATTCTATATTATAAGAATATATATATTTCGTATTTTTACATCTTGTGATATTTTGGTGTTTTTGATGCTTCTGCTATATATACCGGCTTAGTGGGTATGTTAAGAATGTACCCTCCATATATATATATTTTTTGCTTGAATGAAGAATTTATTATTATTTATTCATAAAATTATTACAGACAGGGTATACAATAGAAAAGCACACACCTACACATTTCAGTAAATATCGCTTACCCCACTAATGTTCCTGACAGGTTTCAGTCACGTATCCCTGTCGCACGAGGTAATGCCAATGGTACGCATGGTACCACGTGGCTTCACCGCCTGCTCAGACGCGTACCTAACGCCCCACGTGAAGCGTTACGTTGCCGGATTCGCTTCCAACTTCAAAAATAACTTGGAGGGTACTCAGGTGCTTTTCATGCAGAGCGATGGAGGCCTCACACCCATGGATAAGTTCAATGGAGCGAGAGCTGTATTGAGTGGCCCAGCGGGTGGCGTTGTTGGGTAAGACCAAGAATATATATAATAATAATAATAATCATCTTTATTGAGTTGACAAACTTACATTGTAAGAATATTAAAGACTATACGGTATAAAAATAGTACAAGAAGAAGATACAATATAATATCAATTACAATAAATCATGTCCTCTCAAGGGTGAAGTTCAGATTGCGCATTAATACATAAATAAATTCTATTGGTATAATAATGCGTATGCTGGATTTCTTTTATTAAATTTATATTTTATTAATTACATTACCTTATGTAATGACTTATCACTAACAAGATATTACCAGATAAATAAATTGACATCAAAAGTAAATTAGGAAATATCAATATAATAACTTCAATTGCAATTTATTCAAACCACTTACACTCACGCTTTTTTTGTACTAGCGCAAAAATAAATTCAATTTTGTATTATTAGCAAAATATACTCGCTCATTTTTTTAACAATTTTCTATGGAATTTTGTGATGCAGTCTTGAGTCGAAGACATCATTTTTTCTTGTATGTCAGGCATTTTGAAAAGAAATTTTAGCGCGATTTGGAAATAGCGAAAGTAATTAATTATTTCGTAGTTATGCCGTGACAACGTGGCAAAAAGAGACGAACCTGCCTGTCATCGGTTTCGACATGGGTGGGACGTCTACTGACGTGTCCAGATTCGCTGGAACATATGACCATGTTTACGAGAGCACTACAGCTGGTGTTACGATACAAGCTCCTCAGCTTGATGTTAATACTGTAGCGGCTGGTGGAGGATCTATGCTATTCTTCAGGTACAACTCTGAACAATGCCATTTATTTGGATTTTCAGCCATTATAACGTTTCTACACAATTCCCATTTTGTAATCCTAGCAGTCGCTCGGCTACGTAAACAGTGTGGCATTTAGTTACATGTACATAAAATTCAAATAATTACGTACGTTTCGAAATTTCACGTACTTATTGAAACAGTTTCAATCAATTTACAGCAAACGAGTACGAAGCGGTTTTGGATAGTTACGGCTAAGGGCAATAATTTCGCCCCTTTGACCTGTAAACGGGATCTACTTTAATTATTTCCTATTTTTCCCCACAACTAAAAAGCTAAAGTATAATGAAAGTTAATGATATAACATAACTGATATTATGTCATATTATATTTTATCGCTTTGAATTTTTCCTTGCTACGAAAATCAGCTTAAAATCTGGTTCTGTACAGCACAGTCATTTGTGGGCAAAGTTTTAGCTTTGTACTTGGATGAAAGATCTTGGAGAAGCGTACAAACATCGTATAGCTAAAAATGTGTAAATTTATTCGCTATTCTCTCATAATGTATTCGCGTTTATTCATAATTAGATCGGGGTTATTTGTTGTGGGTCCTGACTCTGCGGGGGCCCATCCAGGCCCCGCTTGTTACAAGAAGGGCGGACCTTTGACAGTAACTGACGCTAATTTAGCATTGGGCCGATTACTGCCACAATACTTTCCAAAGATCTTTGGACCTAATGAGGATGCACCATTGGATACGGCAGCAACAGAAAAGGCAGTTAATACATTGACGCAAGATATTAACGACTTCTTAAAAAGTAATGGCAAATCAGATAGTGTAAGTAAAGTTTCGATATAATCTTTTATAGTTGTAACAAAATTATAATTTTCTTTATTAATTATATGGCAATAGTCTATAACCTAGCACATAAGAAAATATTTATGCATTTCAAAACTTTACACAATATTTCACATTTTCGTATTTATATATGAATTCGCAATATGAGAATATAGTTATAGATTCTATGAGGACACAAATATAATACGTTGAAACCCACCCTTACATTGTAAATTTGTCACTACGATGTTAAATAGTTGTAAAGGATATCACTATGCATTTATTAGCTAGATGCGTATTTCCAGGAAATTTTTTTTTATATATTACTTTCATACGTTGTTGATTATATTTTCTATTATTCAGCAATTGATGCTTTGTTGTATTGTATACTTTGGAAGTACTGATGTTGTAGTGTAGTTTGAAAATGGATTTTATAGTGATATTTAGTTTTCTTTGTAGCTTTTGACTTGACTTGACTTGACTTGAACTTACCTCAAAAAGGGGCGATGTAGTGCAAAATTACGAAATTAATAAAGATTCATATTTGAGATTGTATGTATTGTACCTATAAAATGCTTATATGCTATAAAAATTCTTAACAACATCAATCTTTACAAACTATAGAACATATTTATCTATAGGAGCTTATGTCGCAAGAAGATGTCGCCATGGGATTTATACGTGTCGCTAACGAGGCAATGTGTCGCCCGATACGAGCCATAACGCAGGCCAAAGGTCACGACACCACCCAGCACGTGTTGGCCTGCTTCGGCGGGGCGGGTGGTCAACACGCATGCGCCATCGCCCGATCATTGGGCATGCGAACTGTTTTTATCCACAAATACGCTGGTATTCTATCCGCTTACGGCATGGCGCTGGCGGATGTCGTGCACGAAAGTCAAGAACCGTGTTCTAAAGAATATACCGAGGACAATTTCGAGTATTTCGAAGGAAGACTAGAAGAACTGGGACTAAGATGCGAACGGGAGTTAATCAGTCAAGGATTCAACGAGAGCAGTATAATATTGGAATTATATATGCACATGAGATACGAAGGAACTGATTGCGCTTTGATGGTACAATCGAAAGAAAATGTTAACTACAACGACTTTTTAACCTCTTTCATTGACCGTTACAAATCCGAATTTGGTTTTATGATTCGCAATCGGTCGATAATAATCGACGATATTCGTGTCAGAGGTATCGGCAAAAGTGACATCACCGACGATGGCTTATATAAAAACACGAATGCGCGAACGAATGAAGCACCACACCCTGAAACAATTGTCAATGTGTTTTTTGAAACCAGCTATTTGGCGGCGAATGTTTTTTTGCTAGCCAAGTTGTTACCGAATGATCTAATTGAAGGACCCGCCATAATAATGGATGAGTTGAGTACGATTCTAGTCGAACCGGATTGTTCCGCTTTGATATCGAAGTATGGTGATGTTCAGATTACGATACGTAGCGGCGGCGTCAAGCAAATCGGTTCCGAATTGGATTCTATACAATTGAGTATTTTCAGCCATCGGTTTATGAGTATTGCCGAACAGATGGGCAGGTGAGGAAGGAAATGGTGAAAGAATAATTAGTAATAAATATATAGCATATTGGTCTAAATACGTAGATGTAAGTTATATCTACCAACAAATGATTCGGGATGTAGATGGTAGTGAGTTGGGTTCAATACCCAAAGGTTGTGAGTTCAATTTTTGCCGAAATTAATATATATGACACAATTTAATTTTCAAATTTTAAAGGTGAAAATGTATAATTAATAGCCCATTTATTCTCTAATAGCAGTGTTGTGTGAATTAGTTAGAATTGAGGGGGAAGAAGAGGTAGCAAAAATAGGGAAGGGAGTTCGGCAGGGATGTACACTCTCACCGTTATTATTTAATCTATATATAGAAGATGCAATAAACAAAGTAAAAGAAGAGTATAGTGTAGGTGTGAATGTACAGGGAGAGAAAATATATATGCTGAGATTCGCCGACGATATAGCTATATTGGAAGAAAGCGAAAAGAAATTAGAAAGGGTATTGAATGGTATGCAGGCAGTATTGACTAGGGATTTTAACATGAAAATAAATATAGGTAAAACTAAAGTGATGAGGTGTGACAAAAAGGAATGCAGTAGAAAAATGAGGATCACAATAGGAGATAATAGAATCGAAGAAGTGTCAGATTTTTGTTATTTAGGCAGTAGAATCACAAAAGATAATCGAAGCAAGGTAGATATAAAGTGTAGGATAGCACAGGGTAGGAAGGCATTCGTAGAAAAAGAACAGATTTTAAGATCAAATATTGACTTGGGTATTAGAAAAAGATTACTGAAGGTATATGTTTGGAGTGTAGCACTGTATGGGTGTGAGGCGTGGACTATAGGAAAGGAAGAGAAGCGTAGATTAGAAGCACTTGAAATGTGGTGTTATAGGAGGATGATGAGGATTGGTTGGGAAGATAAAGTAACAAATGAAGCTGTACTAGAGTTAGTAGGGGAGAAGAGAAGTATCTGGAGAGTGTTACAGCGTAGGAGAGACAGATTAGTAGGGCATATTCTTAGGCATGGGGGGATTATGCAATTGATCATAGAAGGTAGAGTGGAGGGAAAGAGAGGGGTAGGTAGGCCTAGATTGGAGTATGTGAGTCAGATAGTTGAAGACGTTGAGATGAATAGCTATAGGGAGATGAAGGGATTAGCTCAGGATAGATCGGCATGGCGTGCTGTTTCCAACCAATCTTTAGGATTGCGGACTCTTTAACTAAACTAGTGTTGTGTGAATGGACCTTACACATTTTTGTGTACTACTCACTAATATATATCAAATAATTTAATAATATTCGAAATTAATCTATTGTAACGGATTTTTTTCCATCCTCAAAGGATTTTTACACTACACTAGCGACAGTTATTGCAAAATTCATTTACAATTATTATTTCGTTATTTATTTTTGAAATAAATAACCGAAATCTAAATTGTGGTTAATAATCGATTAAACTTGAAAGTTTTTCATTGCTTTTTAAAAATCGTTCGATGAAAACGTCCGAAAGAAGCAGATTATTACAATTGGTTTCATTTTTTTGGTACGTAATGAACTTAATAAGTCAATGCAATTAACATGATTAGTAATAATTGTATCAAGACATTTATATCGACTATTCTCCGAATTTGATCTAAAAACTGATCAAGATTGAGAAAGTTTCCAACGGGGGTGTCAGAAAATTTGTCTCGACCGAAATTGAGTTTGTTGACAACATATTTCAGACATTTTGCCTAAACAGCTTCCGTATTCTTTGTCATTTTATTCATTGGTATTTCTTTTTATAATGCCCAGAGCGGCAACTTATTTTTAACAATTATATGTAATTGTTATAAATAATTCTGTAATCAATAAAATGGCACGCAAGGAATAATACCACGAGATAATATTTTAATGGAAAATATAAACTTTTTATATTTCAAAAGGCTTCATATATTATAATTATTACATTATCCCAAGAAGATATAAATACAATTCGTCTCATCTGCGTTTAGAATCCTTCAGCGCACATCCATTTCAACGAACATTAAGGAGCGCCTTGACTTCTCTTGCGCGCTATTCGGTGCCGATGGAGGTCTTGTGTCGAATGCCCCACATATTCCGGTGCATTTAGGGTCGATGCAAGAGGCGGTACAATATCAAATTAGAGTACGTGGCAGGGAAGGGCCGTTCAAGGACGGTGACGTTATTCTATCCAATCACCCTGCGGCTGGCGGCTCGCACCTACCTGATTTTACTGTCATTACACCTGTATTTACAACGTAAGAAATTGAAAGAGGTCAAATTACTATTTAACGCTTTTTTTAGAACGTAAAAGCGTTTCCTCCTTAAATGGACCACCGATATACGTCAAATCAATCTAATAATATTTTTTTATCAATTGATATTTTCCTTGAGAAATAGATTTAGTATATATATTGAATATATGTTATTATAAAAAATTGCATTATTAACATTCTACACATTTGTCGCAATTTCTCTTTTATTACACTCTGCAGTGGTCACCAGGAGCCGATATTCTTTGTCGCAAGTCGAGGTCATCACGCAGACATCGGAGGAATTACACCAGGATCAATGCCACCTCATTCGACGAGCCTGGCGCAAGAGGGCGCTGCATTCAAGAGCTTCCTATTGGTACGAGGAGGAGTATTTGAAGAGAGAGCTTTAATAAGGGAAATAGAAAAGGCGGGTGGAAGGAACCTGAATGATAATATATCAGACCTTCGCGCTCAGGTATGAAATTTAAACATTAATTTATAATATAAATTAATAATATAGTAACCGTATAAACGCTATAGTAACAGGCTTCCCACCCTTCCCATATGTTCCTAAAATATATAAATAAATATATATAAATTCCCCTATAACTACACTCTGTAATTGGGATATTATATCCTGTTGAGGTAGTTTCTACAAAAACAAATAAGAACAATGAGATTTTAAATAACTAGGAAGGTTAAAATAATATTACGCGTGATTTATCGTTATTTATTTCAGTAAAACATTTTTGTTTATAATTTTATCATTAGCTTAATTACACTGTAATTTTATTTTAAAGGAATATTAAAGACTGTTATCCTTTTCCAGTTATTTTTTTTCCTTCAATAAATATTAATTTAGGGCTGAAATTATTGGTAGCGCAAATTTTCATGCATCACTTACATAAATGGCGTTCGCGGTGAATAAATGATAATATTAATAATTACCCATTTTAAAAGTCGTTTAATTTGAACGAACCGCTTCTTAGGTAGCTGCAAATCATAAAGGTATCGCGCTAGTAACGGAACTAATCGCCCTATACGGTTTGAATGTCGTACAAGCGTATATGGGCTACATTCAGAGCAATGCCGAATTGGCGGTGCGGGAGATGCTACGGCAGGTGGCCGCTGACGTCCACAAGAGAACTGGCAACAATGTGTTGGAAGCCGAGGACTACATGGACGATGGCACCAAGATTGCGCTGAAGGTTAAGTTGGATGGGGAGAACGGATCAGCTCTTTGCGATTTTTCGTAAGGAAAACTATATGTTGTAGTCAATAAAGTCGGTCACTTTTGACCTGCCATTTTCGATTTTAATTGTCTCTTTCGTTGAGCTACTAAGTAGTAGCCTATGTACGTTTGACATCAATACTATTTCGTATTATTTCAGTGCTTCATTTACTTTTCCGCGACTATTTGAAGAAACCACCTGACTTATGTTAAGATTTTAATATAAATTTACCATAGAATCAGCTAGGCACAATTTTTATGTCAATTATTGTCACTTTAAAGGTATATTACTTCCACTTCCGGTTACCGAATGTTTACGAAATTCTAATTCGCTCATTTGTGTGACACAGAAATTTTAATGTATTTTAATTTTTCTATATACACAGAGGAACTGGTTATGAAGTTTGGGGAAATTGCAACGCTCCAAGAGCAATTACTTTATCAGCCTTAATCTATTGTCTTCGATGTATGGTTGGACATGATGTTCCTCTAAATCAGGTATTACACCTTTTACAGTTTTGTTCTAATAATAACATGTTTTTAGACGAATTTATTAATAGGTATACTAAAAAAAATTAATATCACCCAATATTTAAGAATTGCTTCGAGAAAACGAACTTTATTTTCCAAAACCAGTTCTATAGCGGCAGTAATAAAATAAATACAATATGCAGTGTCGGATCGTGTTTACTAGGAATAATTTCGGAATCCTGCAAATATTTAAAAATGTCCTCCTTATTCCCGATTAATGTATTCATAACGAGATAAGAGCAACTGCAATAAGTAACACCATGTTTTAAATGTACATGTAAACTGATTTGGTGATTGTTGTATTTTTCCACATACAAAGCGTAAAAGTAACAATTAGATACATTAGATGTTAATGTGATAAAATGACCTGTTAATGTGATAAAAAGTAGATGACATATTTAGGGTTGCTTAGCTCCTATCGAGATCATAGTGCCAAATGGATCTATCTTATGGCCGAGTGATGGTGCGGCTGTTGTCGGCGGCAATGTTCTCACGTCACAACGTGTAGTGGACGTTGTACTGAGGGCATTCCGCGCTTGCGCAGCGTCGCAGGGTTGCATGAACAACATCACGTTCGGAAATGAACAGTGGGGATGCTACGAAACTGTTGCGGGTGGTAGTGGAGCGGTAAATGATTTGTTGTTCATTTTCAATTGTATTTCTAGTCGTTAAAAGAATAATTAATGCGAAATATAATTGAGAGGACTGTGTTCGTATCTATGGTCAACTGTTATTTGAAACTTGTCCTTTCATTTCGATTTATACTGGAGTAGGTACAATCAAACTAACATCTCACCAAAAAGAACTATTTAATAGATTCTGGTATTTAAATATGCTAAAGTTAAAAAAAAACTAATATAGATTTAAACTATCCTCTGTTGTTGGTGTTAGGGCCCAAGTTGGGCGGGCTGTTCGGGTGTGCACACGCATATGACCAATACCCGTATAACGGACGTGGAGATCGTGGAACGTAACTATCCGGTGCACGTGCGCAAATTCACGTTGCGCGAGGGGACGGGCGGCTCTGGGCGCTTTAAGGGCGGCGAAGGTATCGTAAGGGAGCTTTTGTTTCGTGCTCCGATTACATTGAGTGTGCTCACCGAACGAAGGGTGTTACAACCGTATGGAATGGAAGGTAAGTGCATACGATATTCTTGCATGAATCGGATATTTGTATTTTTGTACTGAGATGAACGCGAGGAAAAAAATAAATGAATAACATTTAGTCGCTTTGGACGTTTATGTTGTTTTTGACATTCAAGTTGGTTTACACTTGCCGAAATTTTGAACTTTTCACTAACTTTTCCTATTATGTACTGTAATTTTTAACGTATATGTCGTACGATTTTTTTGTTATATTTCACCTTAGTGCTAGTTTTGATTCGTATATTATTTTGGACATTTTTGTCACTGTTTAATTTATTATATAACGACGTTCAATAATGCCATACTGAAATATTTATTTAAAAGAACTGCAGAGCAATTGCTTTTACAATTTATTTATTTTATAAATAATTCTAAAATATTTCACTCAATTGCATTTCGTTAATTTTGTATTGAATTTTCGCAATAAATAGAATTTGAAAAATAAACACAAATAGATCAAATCAAATGTAAATGTAGCTTTCAAATCACCTATTTATTTATTTTGTATTTGTAAATATAAATATATATTACAAAATTACAAATATATCAATATGGTGAAAGCAATAATTTTCAGTAATACCAATAATGTTTCTTTGATATATTTAAACGTTTAAAATTGCCTATTTCTACGAGCTCGCGTTTTTCCCACATAGGTAAATAAAAAATCGTTTCATAAGATATTTTGCATGTTGCAAAACCAATTAATCGAAATACTACAATCTATATTGCAATCGTTATATATATTTTTTTAATTTCGGAATACATATCGCTAATAGCATTTCGTTATTTAAATCTAAAATATATAATCCGGTGTTCTTGTTTTGAGCAAACTACATACATAATTCGAAAAGTTTGCTTGTAGTATGATTTTTTATTTTATAGTATGATTAAAAAATGGCAGAGTGATCACGCTATTTATAAAAATTGTTTTTTCTTAGATATTAAAAGTGGGTATTTGAAATTTAGGGTTGTCAGTCAATGTCGTTTCATATCATGTTATATAATTTGAACTTAAAATAATCTTAAAAAACTTAATCTTAAAATCCTAAAATAATCTTATGCAAAGATTTAATCCTAAGGTAGATTTCCAAAGCAAAGATTTTGATGTAAAGTGAAAAAGGAAACAAAATATGCTATTATTAAATTGAAAAATATATAATTTCAAGCTCATTATACTGGTGTTGGTATCAGAATACAAAAAAATATTAAAATACAGTGACCACAGCAAAATGATAATGCATATAGAGTTATAGAGAGTAATTTTGCATAAGTTTACATTCACTTATTCTCTAAGCATGTAGAATTTGATTAAAAATGCAATTTTTTTATCCCTTGCAGACGAAATCGCAGTAATAAAATAAACACGTAGATAAGGTATGATTCCACAATTATACAGTATTGATACGTCGAGCAATGAGTATATTGCACTGTACTTTGTGCATTAAGCTGCATCTTGATATACAATTCATTATCTATGGGATTCAGTGGCGTATCAACTATTTAAGAGTGGTTAGCAATAATTGTATTGTCCACCTAAAATGCGCCGCAATGAAAATCGACAGGTCTATACCTCTGTTCTTTTTCAATAATTTTTCGATAATTTTGATGAAAATCGACACGTTCTTTTTCGATAATTTTGATGAAAATCGATAGGAATAACCTCTGCTCTTTTTCGATAATTTTTGGATAATTTTGATGAACAGCTTACCTAACAGATTTTTGCTTATTTTATTTTATATAAAAAATTTTTGGGATAAAATTAATAACACAAATAAGTAAAGTGACCATACGTCCCGCTTTTAGCGGGACAATCCCGATTTTCGGTAATTTGTCCCGCTTAAAGATAAAAATCATTATTTCCATGCTTACTACAAAAGTTTACCATTTACCCGTATAAAAAAAATTCTGCGGAACGGCTCGACAGATTTCAATGATTTTGGTGTTATATTAAAGCGATTATGTCTATTTTTGCCCATTTTGTTCAAAATTTAAGTGTATTTGCTAAATTGGTCGGAAATTGAAAATTAAGAATGACTAATTTTCCTCTACATTCATATAGACTTGTATATTATAATCAAAGGCATAACGAACATTTGGCATGTACAATCGAGTCAAAGAAAAATAGTCAATAATTGTGGCTTAAAGTGTCTGACTTAAAATTATTCTAGGCGAGACCTGGCGATGCTCTATATATATATATATATATAATTATTTTTTACATACATTTCTTATATTTAAATTTTTTAAATTTTTTATTTAGATTTTTGTCAAATATTTTATAGCAAATTATGTTGGATTTATGAATTACAAAATAAGTACACAATAGCGTCGTCAAACAATCGGTCAATAATTGTATTTTCTTTTTTTAGTTTTTAAACTACATTTATGTCTGATTTGCCATATTCTTGGCAGTAGGTGTACTACTGTATAGATAAAATTCGGATAATAAAATCGCGTAGCTTGATAACGAATACTCGACTAGAGCGAGAACTTTCTCAGAAAACGGCGAAAGTCTCGCTTCAACCAACGCAATCAACTTTTTCGAGTTTATATTCTTCGCTTCAACTTACCGTTCAGGGTGCCATTGAAACTGCCCATATAAAATAGCATGTGCAAAGATGGGATTGCATTTACGTAACCATGTAATTAGACTTGAATTCCTCGCCGTGTTCGTCGAGAATAAATAGTGTGTAATCTGTGTGTGTGTTTATCGTCGTTGTCGCGCACACATTTAATATTAAAATATGTAGATGGCGATACCAACACGATCAGCAACTGTAAAGTAATACGCGATGTTAATTGCGTGTTCAATTTCAAAGTCAGCATTTAGAAACATTTTTATATGGACTGTCCATGCTAAGATTATAAATTTTTATTAAACGTGAAAAAATGATTGAATGGGACATTTTCTAATGGGAAATGATAATTTTGATGCTAATCGACAAAAGAATTAAAATTTTCGACAGGTATATACCTCTGTACTTTTTCGATAATTTTAATAAAAATCGACAGGTGTATACCTTCTTTGTAAATAATTAAAAAATTTCGACAGGTATATATATATACATTCTTTGTAAATAATAAAAATAAAAGCGTAATAGCATTGTATACAAGTAATTGAATAAGTACATGGGTAGGAATAATATTAAAAAAATAAATAGAAAGAAAGTATATAACAAACTTTAATAAATTTTACTCAATTCCCAATATAAAAGTGCGAATATAAAGAGATATAAGGCGAAATTCTTTTGTAAAAATATTGATATTGTAAATTATGTTTAGTCATGTCCGCTATATGCAATCACTGATTATATATATTTATCCTCAACTATAAGGATTAGTTGGAAACTGCATGAACATTACAGTGGAATGCATTTGAAGAACTTTGAAAACTAAAGTACACTTGCAATTATATTGATTTACGTTCATTCTAAATTTATAAACAATTACGCGTTTCTAAAGAATTTTTTTTATCTTCGATATAAAATTGCGGAATTTTACACATTGTCCAGTGACTGGCGCAAGCTCTTTGCAATCCTAGACTCGGTATATGCGCCAAGCTCATCATCTATTTTACACAGTGCAGTGTACTGCACAGAAGCAACGCCACTGTATCAACGTGTTGGAAAATTGAATTGATACGTTACTTCAAAGCAGTGCGTTGATTCGAAGCAACGCGGTTTGGTAAGATTCAGTAGTCCAGTGCAAACGTAAAACCGGTTTTCACCGAAAATCGGTTTTCACCATAAAGCGGTTTTTTTTTTTACCGAAACGCGGTTTTCACCGGAAACCGATTTTCACCGAAAATTGGTGAACCGGTGAAAAATCGCTTGCACCGGTTTCCGGTTTGATTGGCAAATATTCCCAGCACTAGTAGTAGTGCGTAGCGTATTGTATTATAAAATATCCAATATCCAAAAATAAATCAAATCAAATACTTTAGTACAATAAAAGCAAACAAGTATTTAAACCATAATGGCGTATTCAACCACTTCCGGTCTGAACTAAACCATGTTCAATTGCGCATTAAGAACTTTATTTAACGTTAGCGAATTTTTTTCCGCACAAGTAGATAAATGCCCGTGTTTTTCGTTACGGAACAACTTCCATTTAATAAAAGTTGAATCACGTTTTCAATTAACCACGGGTATTTCAACCCTTTAGACTATCAATGGCGACGACACAACAGTTGCATTCCAATCTGTTTCTGTGTTTAGGCGGTGGTGCGGGAGCGCGCGGCCTCAACTTGCTGATCCGCGCCAACGGCAGGACAATCAATCTCGGCCCGAAGACGGCGGTGAATGTGGACCCGGGGGTAAGTCGCCGCCACCATCCACTATCCCGTATCTTCTCGCACAATTATATTAGTCCATGTATTTGGAACTTCTTGTTTTGTGCCGTTGGCGAGTTGCGACTTGCAGCTCGTCCATCTACTTCTTGATACCGGAATTGTTTTTAATCTTCATTAGGTAGTCGGTATCTGTTGAAATGTTTCTACTATATGTGATGGATTTAATGATGATCTATCGTTGTAGTTTGCGCAACTATTATTGCCTAATTTATAAAATATCACGAATGTCGTTGATTTAAAAAAATTGCGTTGGAGTAAAAGTATTGTACATAATTTGGTGAAATATTTAAGAACTGTTGCTCTTGAAGACAATGGTAAAAACGAAATATAATGTGTCGATTAGTTTAGTATACACCATTATTAATATTCTCTGCAGAAAATGTAGACAATGAATATTAATGGATTATTTATTATATAATTAATTAATAGATCCGATTTTTACTATTTTGGTAGAAAATGTAGGATGGTGTAAAATATGGGAGAATTATAGAAAGAGCAATATAATAATATTGGCTTAAAAAATTAAAGGCGTGTACTAGAGCGTAACATTATATGGATGTGAGGTATATAAATATGGAATAAAAGCATTTGAAATGTGGTGCTATAGAAAGATAATGAATACATATTCATGATGTTTCTTTGACTGGAAAGATTCCATGTCTTCTTGATATCTTATTGTGAAATATACAAATCGAACATTCGAGTTGATGTATTTTCTATTTAAACATTGTAATTAAAATAGGAAACACAGAAGCAGGACAGAAAAAATATAAGGAACTAAGGAACTTAATTAATAGGAAATGCAAGCTAGCGAAAGAAGAGTGGATAAAAGGAAATTGTGAGGATATTGAGGAGGATATGAGAAGAGGTAACGTAGATTTGGGCTACAGGAAAATTAAGTCACATTTTTCTAAAGTAAAACCAAAGGGTAACATTATATGTGATAAGCAGGGTAAGGAACTCACAGAAAATAAGGAAAAAGCTAGAAGATGGAAGGAGTATCTTGAAGATTTATATAAAGGTAGGCAGGACATGGAGGAGCTAGAAAGTGTGGAACAGATAGATGAGGATGACTTAGGTCCTAGCATACTTAGGTCAGAGTTTCATAGAGCATTAAATGATTTACGGAATAACAAAGCAGCGGGGATTGATATGATACCAGCCGAATTAATAAAACACGCAGGGGAAAAATGCAGGAGCGATTATACAGGTTAGTTTGTAAAATATATGAGAAGGGAGAAGTACCACAGGATTTTCAGCGTAGTAGAATAGTAACAATGCCGAAGAAAATAGGAGCTAATTTGTGTGAGAACTATAGGACCATTAGCCTACTATCACATGCATCGAAGATATTGTTAAAGATTATTTATAGGAGATTAGAAAATAAAGTAGAGGAAAGGCTAGGAGAAGATCAGTTTGGTTTTAGGAAAAACAGAGGGACGAGGGAGGCGATTTTAGCACTAAGAACAGTAGTAGAAAAAAGAATGAGGGTAGGAAAGGTAACTTGCATTGCTTTTGTAGATTTAGAAAAGGCATTTGATAATGTAGATTGGGACATAATGTTTAGAATTTTAAAAGAAACGGGTATAGATTATAAGGATAGGAGAATAATTTATAATTTATATAAACACCAAACTGCCTTAGTTAGAATTGAGGGGGAAGAAGAGGTAGCAAAAATAGGGAAGGGAGTTTGGCAGGGATGTACACTTTCACCGTTATTATTTAATCTATATATAGAAGATGCAATAAACAAAGTAAAAGAAGAGTATAGTGTAGGTGTGAATGTACAGGGAGAGAAAATATATATGCTGAGATTCGCCGACGATATAGCTATATTGGAAGAAAGCGAAAAGAATTTAGAAAGGGTATTGAATGGTATGCAGGCAGTATTGACTAGGGATTTTAACATGAAAATAAATATAGGTAAAACTAAAGTGATGAGGTGTGACAAAAAGGAATGCAGTAGAAAAATGAGGATCACAATAGGAGATAATAGAATCGAAGAAGTGTCAGATTTTTGTTATTTAGGCAGTAGAATCACAAAAGATAATCGAAGCAAGGTAGATATAAAGTGTAGGACAGCACAGGGTAGGAAGGCATTCGTTGAAAAAGAACAGATTTTAAGATCAAATATTGACTTGGGTATTAGAAAAAGATTACTGAAGGTATATGTTTGGAGTGTAGCACTGTATGGGTGTGAGGCGTGGACTATAGGAAAGGAAGAGAAGCGTAGATTAGAAGCACTTGAAATGTGGTGTTATAGGAGGATGATGAGGATTGGTTGGGAAGATAAAGTAACAAATGAAGCTGTACTAGAGTTAGTAGGGGAGAAGAGAAGTATCTGGAGAGTGTTACAGCGTAGGAGAGACAGATTAGTAGGGCATATTCTTAGGCATGGGGGGATTATGCAATTGATCATAGAAGGTAGAGTGGAGGGAAAGAGAGGGGTAGGTAGGCCTAGATTGGAGTATGTGAGTCAGATAGTTGAAGACGTTGAGATGAATAGCTATAGGGAGATGAAGGGATTAGCTCAGGATAGATCGGCATGGCGTGCTGTTTCCAACCAATCTTTAGGATTGCGGACTCTTTAACTAACTAACTAATTATATATTTCACAAAAAGTCCTGTACGTATACATTTATTTAAACGACAATTTTCGAAAAATTTCTATGTGTACGCTGTAGTTGATATACGACTCAGATCAGACTAAGGCCTCTGAATGACAGACAAAATTTGAAACTAGACGAACGTGTATCATCCAGGGAAATGAGTCTGGAATACTTTTTATTCCACTATCATCTGATAATACACGCAAGAATGCCACGTTGCTGTGCACCATCTTGAATATATCACCATACATTATCTCGGCCTTCTCTTTTATGCGATCGTTGAGCGGGCAAGCTGTGACAGTGCTTCTGCTTGGGCATGTTCATCGGTGTAATTTAGATTGCTCATGTTTTATTTGTATAGAAGAGATATTAAAAAACCCATTCATTATAGGATTTAAAAATGAAAACGTCTGTTTTGATTTTGCACAATATATCAGTTCAATTAGCAGCGAGTTGTGCTTAAATTTTTATAATAATAAATTAAATTCATTTGATTTTTGTCGTCTTCGTGAATGTTTCTTATGAAATAAAACATTTCAAGGTATATGATATAATTACACTGTCCATAAAAGTAACAATGAGATTTATTGAGAGTCGTAACCAAGATTTTTGGCGCGTATGGTCAATAAATAAAAATTGTTCTTTTTATAGCAAGAAAATAGTTATAATAAGAAAATATTTACTTCACACAAGCGTATAACAAATATTTTATCCATCCAGAATTTACAGACTGCAAATCAGTTTATTATCGAATGAAAGTTATCGGGTTTTTGTTTAAAACAATTATTAAATAAAATTGCGTCGTTACGTTTCGTTTCTTTAAATTGATAAATTGTGTCAACATCGACAAGATCTTCACCAATATAACATGTACAATATTACAAATTTCGCATACTTTCATAAATCTGCAATCTGAGATTTTACACTCTGAAAACTGTTCCACTTAAAATAAAATACTTTTACGCTACTTAAACTAAGTTAATGCAAAAGCCGTGTACTCTGAAATTTATACACGGTCTAAATCTGCACTCTCACGGCTTGCTAGCCGTTTATCTTCGGCACAAGGTGGTAGCTGAAGCAGACATGGTTCAAAAATAGATTATGATTCTATTTGGTGGAATATAACTGACATTTTGATATAATTCAATTATATCGAACGTCGTATGCTACTTTGTCATACATAAGCTTTAACGTGGCCATATGACCAAAATAAGGTCCTTCTATTGTGCGGTTGCCATGTGGTTATTTTATTAGATGTGATGCCGAATGTATAGCATTTAGATAGACAGTATCACGTCCGATCTCGTCTCGTCGTCTTAAGACGACGAGGCTTGATAAGAAAAAAATCTTAATGCGCAATATCGTCCCTCAAGAGCCTTGTGATGCTATACGCGCACTGGCATTGTCGTAAATATATCGTTTTATGTTATACTAAAGTAAATACAGGATATGTGCGTGATTTTGTAGTTTTACGAGAATAACACGACAAATTAAATAGAACATACGATAAACGCAAATTTTTCTGACTTTACATTAAAATGCCTCGTTATTATTTGTTTATAATAAAAGAAAGGCTCATTATTGGACATATTTTCTAACGACTCTTCTATTTTTATATATTTGATCTTAAAATCTGCTCCTTTTTTACGAATGTGCTATATCCTACATTCTATATCTACCTTACTTCGGTTATCCTTTGTTATCATTTAAGAAATGTCTGACACTTCTTCTATTCTTCTTATCTCCTCTTCTTATCCTCATTTTTCGCTTGCATTCCTTCTTGTCACACCTCATCACTTATAAGTCTCGCCTATATTTATTTTCATGTTATAATCCCTAGTCATTACTTCCTGCATACCATTTATTACCCGTTCTCAATTTTACTCCCTTTCTTGCAAGATATCTATTCCGTTGGCGAACCTCAATCCTCTCCCTGAATGAATTTTCACACCTACATTTTTACTTTGTTTATTGCATCTTCTATATATATATACATATTAAATAATAACGGCCAAAGTGTACATCCCTGCCTGACTCCATTTTCTAATCTCGCTACCTCTTCTTCCTCTCTCAATTCTAACTAAAACAATTTGATGTTTATATAGATGGAAAATATCCTTATAATTTGTTCCCGTTTCTTTTTAGATTCCAAACATCAAATCCCAATCTACATTATCGAATGCCGTTTACTTTGTAAATGCCACCAACGACTTTTAATTTATATAAACGGTTAAAGGTATTTTGACCGTCGTCCATTACAATTCGTAACCGAAATTGTGGTCCATCTTTCATATGCACGACTGCGAATTATTTAGTATTAGATGTTTCGAATGGATGAAGCCGCATTAGGTTTTTTTTTTGGGTACAATTTATATTTGTGTAATCGCAGAAGTAAGGAACTCACAGAAAATAAGGAAAAACCTAGAAGATGGAAGGAGTATCTTGAAGATTTATATAAAGGTAGGCAGGACATGGAGGAGCTAGAAAGTGTGGAACAGATAGATGAGGATGACTTAGGTCCTAGCATACTTAGGTCAGAGTTTCATAGAGCATTAAATGATTTACGGAATAACAAAGCAGCGGGGATTGATATGATACCAGCCGAATTAATAAAACACGCAGGGGGAAAAATGCAGGAGCGATTATACAGGTTAGTTTGTAAAATATATGAGAAGGGAGAAGTACCACAGGATTTTCAGCGTAGTAGAATAGTAACAATGCCGAAGAAAATAGGAGCTAATTTGTGTGAGAACTATAGGACCATTAGTCTACTATCACATGCATCGAAGATATTGTTAAAGATTATTTATAGGAGATTAGAAAATAAAGTAGAGGAAAGGCTAGGAGAAGATCAGTTTGGTTTTAGGAAAAACAGAGGGACGAGGGAGGCGATTTTAGCACTAAGAACGGTAGTAGAAAAAAGAAAGAGGGTAGGAAAGGTAACTTGCATAGCTTTTGTAGATTTAGAAAAGGCATTTGATAATGTAGATTGGGACATAATGTTTAGAATTTTAAAAGAAACGGGTATAGATTATAAGGATAGGAGAATAATTTTTAATTTATATAAACACCAAACTGCCTTAGTTAGAATTGAGGGGGAAGAAGAGGTAGCAAAAATAGGGAAGGGAGTTCGGCAGGGATGTACACTTTCACCGTTATTATTTAATCTATATATAGAAGATGCAATAAACAAAGTAAAAGAAGAGTAGTGTAGGTGTGAATGTACAGGGAGAGAAAATATATATGTTGAGATTCGCCGACGATATAGCTATATTGGAAGAAAGCGAAAAGAATTTAGAAAGGGTATTGAATGGTATGCAGGCAGTATTGACTAGGGATTTTAACATGAAAATAAATATAGGTAAAACTAAAGTGATGAGGTGTGACAAAAAGGAATGCAGTAGAAAAATGAGGATCACAATAGGAGATAATAGAATCGAAGAAGTGTCAGATTTTTGTTATTTAGGCAGTAGAATCACAAAAGATAATCGAAGCAAGGTAGATATAAAGTGTAGGATAGCACAGGGTAGGAAGGCATTCGTAGAAAAGGAACAGATTTTAAGATCAAATATTGACTTGGGTATTAGAAAAAGATTACTGAAGGTATATGTTTGGAGTGTAGCACTGTACGGGTGTGAGGCGTGGACTATAGGAAAGGAAGAGAAGCGTAGATTACAAGCATTCGAAATGTGGTGTTATAGGAGGATGATGAGGATTGGTTGGGAAGATAAAGTAACAAATGAAGCTGTACTAGAGTTAGTAGGGGAGAAGAGAAGTATCTGGAGAGTATTACAGCGTAGGAGAGACAGATTAGTAGGGCATATTCTTAGGCATGGGGGGATTATGCAATTGATCATAGAAGGTAGAGTGGAGGGAAAGAGAGGGGTAGGTAGGCCTAGATTGGAGTATATGAGTCAGATAGTTGAAGACGTTGAGATGAATAGCTATAGGGAGATGAAGGGATTAGCTCAGGATAGATCGGCATGACGTGCTGTTTCCAACCAATCTTTAGGATTGCGGACTCTTTAACTAACTAATCGCAGAATAGCAAATGCACAATTTATCCATTTGCATGTAGATTACTGGAGTAGACAATTCCGTTTTAATTAAATTAATGTAAACAAAAAGTGTTTGTTGGTTCATACATTTATAAATCCCCAGGTTCTTAAAAATAAAATGTTTAGTTTAAATTATAATATAAGTGAAATTCTTTTTTGTTTGGCAACTATTTGTTAATTAATCAGTCTCTGTTTTAATTATATATTGAGGAACGTACTGATGTTTACATTGCTTGAGTCGGTAGTTCTTATGCGTTATTAACAACATGGTAACAAACAAACAAAATTGCATTAATGTCTTGTATATAAAGATATTGCTCTGTGGTAAAGGAAAACGATCGAATCGATCATTGATAGTATACGGTAGGATTAAATTATTTCGCTTTATTCTATGCGAAGGGTAAAAAATACAGTTTTTTTTCTCCCTTAGTTACAGTTCACCCTTTGTCAGGACTCGTTGATTACCTAATCAATAATTACGTTCTCTTGTGTAGGCGATAAAACCATTCGTAGGTAGGACTGCGTCTTGTGAATGTTCTGGACCCAATTTAATTGGATTGATCGCTAAATTATTGATTGAATGAAATTTAATAATCGATCATCGACTAATCGATATAAGTATATATGAGGAATATATTAAAAAATGTATATAGTAATTATTTTTTGTATTTGTTTTCGATACGAGAATCTGAAATGAACTACACAAAGATAATTAATAATTCAAAGGATTTAAAAAAAAAATATGTATAGTGAAAGCAGATCAAACAAATCAATTGTTTTTTTCAGAAAGAAAGCAATTTTTATTTTACTATCTAATGTTTTTGTTATGACCAAGAAATAATAACTCGATGTCATTCAATTATTATTTAGGCTGTAGCCTTAACTTAACACAAAAAAAAAAACGCAAGAATAATCAATTAATTCAAGTATTTCATTTATCGTTGCCATTTGTAGATCTACAATAGTTTTTTTCATTAAGGTTTTTTCGTCAATTCAAATTAATTTACCGTGTTGTAAAAAAGTTGTAAAAATTTCTCACTCGCGTGAGAAATTTATTTAGAAATTAAGCTATGAAAAGAAAGCACAACAATTTACCTTAGCCTATTGTAAAATGTAAGGGGTATCATATTTAAATTTTCATTTTTCATAATTGAAATTGTCAAAAGACCAACCGTTTTTATTAATATCCTGTATAAAATATAGGTAAATACATTTATATAACTTATAACTTATATTTGAAGATTTTTGATTATTATAACAACTCGAAAGTTATATATTATTATAAAAATAAATTCCCGCGGTATAAATTACGATAAAAAACTATATTATTCCGCTTAAAATAAAAAAAATGCACTTTTACATGGTACATGCAAACTGGAACATTTTGTACATGCGAAATTATTTTTATAATAATATATTATAATATATTAAAATATATTTTATAATGTCTAACGTATGTATATGAATTAATTTTTCAGTTCTTTATCTTCATACGATTTTGCGGGAAGTTTCTTCGCGTCCTAAGTGGATTACCATGTATAATTGAACTGTTTGCAAAAGCGTTTCTATCGGCTCAATTAAACTAAAATATGTGAACTCTAGATACGGGATTTTAATATGTACGCCAATAATAAAAATCGAATGAACAAAAATTAATAAAATTTACATAACAGCTTTGATTAGTTCCATTTTAGCGATCGCAACGAGATGAGGCTGTAGTTTCGGTCCAAAACTGTCAAAAGCGCAGCCATACGAGTTTTCCAATACATCTGTGATCTGCCTAACGGCAAACGAACGACACTGCACAACAATAAATCATTGCTTCGTTTGTTGGTGGTGTGCACATGTGCGTGTATGTGTAGCAACAGTCCTCCGTAGAAAAAGGATTATCGGAATGAATTCCTTCGGGTTCAAACGAAATTACAACCGTATATCGCGAAACGGATGTGTTGATAAAGATAGTCTTGTTCTACATTGAGCCAGAGCCAATATTTCAGTCCATCAGCTCGCTGGCACGCTTTGTATTACAATCTCTTGCACGACATGTTACATTCGTTAAAATACTATTAAAAAAATGCTTCTAGAATAACCCAACAATGATTTGTGTGTTTTTGTCCAATTTTTTATTATTTTTTGTGTGTGTGTAATACTCGCCTGAAAAAATGCATGAGTTTTTTTGAATAATAGTAATTAATAAATATAAAAGTTTATTATTTTTCTGGTAAAAAAAAGTTTTTACTTGATCCGATTGGACAGGTAAATGTTGTTAGAGAATTTAATAAACCACCCTGTAAATTGTATAATAATATTTATGGACTATTTTCTCGATTCCAACGTTTACCCCTTTGCTGATGTGTTAAAAAAAAAAGATCCTTGTGCAACTTCTAAAGAATAAAAATATAGCGCCAAATTGTATAAAAAAATTTCTATAGCATTATTATATTAATCGAAATTTCTAGGGATGCACAAATACAATAAATTATCGACACTTCTCATCTGGTTGTCGACATTACCATATTTTATAAATAATTATTATTATTAGCTTTTTCAGAATCACAAGCGCAGGATATATACGTGGAAAATGCCAGGAGATATAGGGAGGTATCAGATAGATTACATACTGGTTAAAGAGAGGTTTAGGAACCAGATTAAGAATTGTAAGAGTTACCCTGGAGCAGATATTGATAGTGACCATAATTTAGTAGTCCTGGACTCAGAGGTCAAATTCAAGAAATTACAGAAGTCTAAACAGGTCAGAGTAGATGTCGATAGGTTAAAATTAGCTGATGTATGTGAAAAGTACAAGCAGAAAATAGAAATCATGGCTAATGGAACATCTAGGAGCGACATAGATTGCGAATGGAGGGAAATCAGAAATGGGTTAACTACAGCAGCAAATGAAGTATTAGGCACAAAGAAAAGGGCAGGTAGGAGGGAATGGATCACGGAAGAAATAGTTGAAATGATTGAAGCAAGAAGGAAAATTAAAATAGGAAACACAGAAGCAGGACAGAAAAAATATAAGGAACTAAGGAACTTAATTAATAGGAAATGCAAGCTAGCGAAAGAAGAGTGGATAAAAGGAAACTGTGAGGATATTGAGGAGGATATGAGAAGAGGTAAAGTAGATTTGGGGTACAGGAAAATTAAGTCACATTTTTCTAAAGTAAAACCAAAGGGTAACATAATATGTGATAAGCAGGGTAAGGAACTCACAGAAAATAAGGAAAAAGCTAGAAGATGGAAGGAGTATCTTGAAGATTTATATAAAGGTAGGCAGGACATGGAGGAGCTAGAAAGTGTGGAACAGATAGATGAGGATGACTTAGGTCCTAGCATACTTAGGTCAGAGTTTCATAGAGCATTAAATGATTTACGGAATAACAAAGCAGCGGGGATTGATATGATACCAGCCGAATTAATAAAACACGCAGGGGAAAAAATGCAGGAGCGATTATACAGGTTAGTTTGTAAAATATATGAGAAGGGAGAAGTACCACAGGATTTTCAGCGTAGTAGAATAGTAACAATGCCGAAGAAAATAGGAGCTAATTTGTGTGAGAACTATAGGACCATTAGCCTACTATCACATGCATCGAAGATATTGTTAAAGATTATTTATAGGAGATTAGAAAATAAAGTAGAGGAAAGGCTAGGAGAAGATCAGTTTGGTTTTAGGAAAAACAGAGGGACGAGAGAGGCGATTCTAGCACTAAGAACGGTAGTAGAAAAAAGAAAGAGGGTAGGAAAGGTAACTTGCATAGCTTTTGTAGATTTAGAAAAGGCATTTGATAATGTAGATTGGGACATAATGTTTAAAATTTTAAAAGAAACGGGTATAGATTATAAGGATAGGAGAATAATTTTTAATTTATATAAACACCAAAATGCCTTAGTTAGAATTGAGGGGGAAGAAGAGGTAGCAAAAATAGGGAAGGGAGTTCGGCAGGGATGTACACTCTCACCGTTATTATTTAATCTATATATAGAAGATGCAATAAACAAAGTAAAAGAAGAGTATAGTGTAGGTGTGAATGTACAGGGAGAGAAAATATATATGCTGAGATTCGCCAACGATATAGCTATATTGGAAGAAAGCGAAAAGAATTTAGAAAGGGTATTGAATGGTATGCAGGCAGTATTGACTAGGGATTTTAACATGAAAATAAATATAGGTAAAACTAAAGTGATGAGGTGTGACAAAAAGGAATGCAGTAGAAAAATGAGGATCACAATAGGAGATAATAGAATCGAAGAAGTGTCAGATTTTTGTTATTTAGGCAGTAGAATCACAAAAGATAATCGAAGCAAGGTAGATATAAAGTGTAGGATAGCACAGGGTAGGAAGGCATTCGTAGAAAAGTAACAGATTTTAAGATCAAATATTGACTTGGGTATTAGAAAAAGATTACTGAAGGTATATGTTTGGAGTGTAGCACTGTACGGGTGTGAGGCGTGGACTATAGGAAAGGAAGAGAAGCGTAGATTAGAAGCACTTGAAATGTGGTGTTATAGGAGGATGATGAGGATTGGTTGGGAAGATAAAGTAACAAATGAAGCTGTACTAGAGTTAGTAGGGGAGAAGAGAAGTATCTGGAGAGTGTTACAGCGTAGGAGAGACAGATTAGTAGGGCATATTCTTAGGCATGGGGGGATTATGCAATTGATCATAGAAGGTAGAGCGGAGGGAAAGAGAGGGGTAGGTAGGCCTAAATTGGAGTATGTGAGTCAGATAGTTGAAGACGTTGAGATGAATAGCTATAGGGAGATGAAGGGATTAGCTCAGGATAGATCGGCATGGCGTGCTGTTTCCAACCAATCTTTAGGATTGCGGACTCTTTAACTAACTATTATTATCGATTATGGGCGAATATATATTAAAATGTTTATTGTTCAATGACAATGATGTAGCGTCCAAATAAATTGTATTGGCGGCACTACGTTTTGAAATTTGAAACTCGCAAAAATCATTAATTTTTTTTTTGTCTACCGCGTCAAAAAAAGGATATTTAACAAATATCTTTTGACTTGGGGATGAAATTAGTAAATAATACTTTCCATACACAAGTCGAAATTAAAAAAAAATGGTGAGCTTATCAAATGAGAAATATCTTTTGGCCTGATTTATCCGATGTGTTTCTTCGTCTGGTTTCTGTACCATGTACTCTATGCCATTTAGGCTTCAAAGATCATCCAAAGTCAATTTTCGTTAACGGGAAATGCAGTAATTTCCATTTATACTATGCTGATGACGAATTTACGTAAAACTAATTACGATTCATCAAAGTGACAGAAATCTCTATCGAGTAACAGAATTGTCCAAATACAAACGGCACACGTGACAGAATAAGCGCTAAAAGTGAATATTACTAACTGTCTTGAAATAAAAAGTGATCAAATTGCGATTGTTTCAATTTAACAGTAGAGTAAACATTTGATCATTATATTTATATATTTATAAACGATTCGTGACAGAGGTGTTTTATTTCGTTTTTATCTTGTGCTACTGAAAATGGGGGCATAGCCTTCGAAATGCGCATCGAGCTATTTAATGCTTTAAGTTACGGTGTATTTGGGTGATATTCTATACTATTATTTAACACCGTAGTGATAATATTATAGTTAAAAAAATATAATATTTCTTTTCTACCTTATTTAGTTACTTTTTCATCAGTTCCAGGGATAGCAGACAAACTTCTACATTTGTCTTCGCCAGCTATTTTTTATTTCCAACTATTTTTTAGCCAATATTCTGGAATATAATAGTGCCTAGACATTACTTCCTATATACCATATAATACCTGTTCTAAATTCCGCTCCCTTTCTTCCAACGTATCGTCAGAGAACCTCAACATGTATATTTCCTGTCCCGGAATTTTCACGCTTACTCTATACTCTTCTTTAACATCTTCTATGTATGTATATCCCACCTTACGTTATATCGAAATTGCTGTTGTTTCCAATAAATTAAAATATCTTGTATTTTTTGTAGGATGTATTCCAATTAAACACTCCTGGAGGTGGAGGCTATGGCACCGCCAACTCTTGAAGGACGAGCGGATCGAGTGATGTAGTTTGCCATAGATGTGGTAATTATATATTTCAACTAATTATTATTTCATCTAAGATGGTCAATTGATTTAGTAGGGGAAATAAAACAATATACACCAATAAAAATTTAATCATTTTATTTATTAATTGCTTCATAATGATATTTACAATATAACTGATATATAAAATTGGTTATACAACCATTTCTTTGTTCTTTTCTTCTATTTTAGATAAGAAATACATGTGTAATACATATGCGTAAAATCCGATATTTTTTATATATATAAAAAAAAAAACACTTTCAGTTGCAGTTGCGCTATTTACACCTAGGAATTGTTTAACAAATATTAAATCCAAACAATTTATATCACAAACATACTTGCAGAAAATATATTCAAATTTAATATTACAACGTGTCCAAATACGCTTTAGTCCAAATAATTTTTTGGAAAACTAACATTAATAATAATACATATTTATTCGTCTATATATAATACTTCGAGGCCATGGTATGGTAAAAAATTAATCCATGTCTTTATTTATGGTCATTTAAATAATTCATATACCCTTTAAACAATAGTACATTAAAAATAAGTTTTACGAGACCATTTATCGCGCGTAATTTGACATGCGTCGAATTTACTAAACGACAATTGCGCAAATATTATTGTTGCCAGATTTTGCCGATGACGTGTACTAAAATATAAATTTAAATACTAAAACTTAATATTTATTGAAACGTAGTAATTTTTCTGCCGCTATATTGTCGAATGAAGAAAGTGGCAACGTTAGCATGGATACTCTTTTCACCACTCCTCTCTCTGTTTGCTTCACATATGGGTGGTATTTTTTACCTCTTTTTACCAATTTATAAATTCACGCCTTAAAAACGCTTTTATTTATAAAATACCGACAAAATGATGAACGTGAAAAACTATATTCAGAATTATAATTTGGATATTAACGCATAGAAAGAATATCGATTTATATTTCAATAACTTTCAAAAGTATAATAGTAATATTATATATACCATGAACAATTAAGGTAATATGACATATGGCTATAAAATTTTTTAGATTTAAATGATATTAAATATTTTAATATACAATTTGTTAGAATATACAACAGGTTATTTAAAATAATTCTACTACAAATTAAATGATAGCAACACTAATAACAACAATTTAAAAATATTTCAAATTTACAATATACAATATTTTCATAATATAAAAAAATTACGGTTTTCCGAACAAAACTGGGCCCATATCGGCAAATTTTCATAATTCCGATCGTTAATATATATAAAATATATTTTATGTAAATTACTTCCTCCAGCCGTGTTATGTAATTTGATTAAAAACAATAAAACAAAAAGTTTTTTTGTTAACATAAGCTATAAGCTGATAACGACAATTTTCGATTAATATTTTTACATGTACTTTACCATAGAAAATATGTAAATGGATGTATAGTTTTATGCACTGCATTTCCCATTTGATAATTTATGGTATGTAATTTTACATCTTTGCCACAACTCAATTCTAAACTTTGGTCGCTTAAAAGTTAGTCCCTTTTAGAAACTATCATCTACATTGCATATGCAAAAATTTTAGTGCATTAAATTTCGAATCGATTTTTCAACGTAACTAGTGAAGATGACGTTAAGCGTCGTAGGAATAAACTACTTCTTAAAAATTTCGAAAGCCCATCAAGAAGATTCAATAATTTTGTTAGAAACTGTTTTGTTCAAATTTCGAATTTTATAGCGTAGTGTATGGAATGTTTCTTTAATTAATTATATAATTTAGTTGTAGGCTATTATTTAAATGTTGGATAGGTTAGGGTAGGAAGGTATTTGGGGAGGATAAAGAGAAAAAATAGGGGTGTGAAGAGTAGCATTGTAGCATTGAGGAAAGTGTCAAAATTCTGTTATTTAGGAAATAAAGTTACAAAGGATAATCAAAGTAAGGTAGATATTAAATGTAGGATAGCATAGGGTAGGAAGGTATTTGGGGAGGTTAAAGAGAAAAACTAGGGGTGTGAAGAGTAGCATTGTACGTTTGCGAGTTGTGGGCAGTAGGAGAGGAAGATAAACGTGGAATAGAAGCTTTTGAAATGAGCATATAATATTACGCAAAGAATTTTAGTTAAATAGTCCAAATTTAGTTAAATAACGAATTTTTTTAAGAAATTTAAATGGAACACCCTATATATATTTTTATAAAGTACTCTTATGAATTATAAATTCAAAACGGTAATTTACAGTATAATATATATTCGGTAATAAGGACATTCTAAAACATCATTTATATTGTTAATAAAATAGTAAAATATTCTGATTTGTATTTGGAAGATAATTTAAAATTATATGGGAAATAAAGGATGTTCCATAAAATATATGTTAATTTGCTAAGAAATTGCCCTGTAGCAATGACACTATTTTTTAGTTGTACACATTTTAATTTGTGTGAGAACTATAGGACCATTAGTCTACTATCACATGCATCGAAGATATTGCTAAAGATTATTTATAGGAGATTAGAAAATAAAGTAGAGGAAAGGCTAGGAGAAGATCAGTTTGGTTTTAGGAAAAACAGAGGGACGAGGGAGGCGATTCTAGCACTAAGAACGGTAGTAGAAAAAAGAAAGAGGGTAGGAAAGGTAACTTGCATAGCTTTTGTAGATTTAGAAAAGGCATTTGATAATGTAGATTGGGACATAATGTTTAGAATTTTAAAAGAAACGGGTATAGATTATAAGGATAGGAGAATAATTTTTAATTTATATAAACACCAAACTGCCTTAGTTAGAATTGAGGGGGAAGAAGAGGTAGCAAAAATAGGGAAGGGAGTTCGGCAGGGATGTACACTTTCACCGTTATTATTTAATCTATATATAGAAGATGCAATAAACAAAGTAAAAGAAGAGTATAGTGTAGGTGTGAATGTACAGGGAGAGAAAATATATATGTTGAGATTCGCCGACGATATAGCTATATTGGAAGAAAGCGAAAAGAATTTAGAAAGGGTATTGAATGGTATGCAGGCAGTATTGACTAAGGATTTTAACATGAAAATAAATATAGGTAAAACTAAAGTGATGAGGTGTGACAAAAAGGAATGTAGTAGAAAAATGAGGATCACAATAGGAGATAATAGAATCGAAGAAGTGTCAGATTTTTGTTATTTAGGCAGTAGAATCACAAAAGATAATCGAAGCAAGGTAGATATAAAGTGTAGGATAACACAGGGTAGGAAGGCATTCGTAGAAAAGGAACAGATTTTAAGATCAAATATTGACTTGGGTATTAGAAAAAGATTACTGAAGGTATATGTTTGGAGTGTAGCACTGTACGGGTGTGAGGCGTGGACTATAGGAAAGGAAGAGAAGCGTAGATTACAAGCATTCGAAATGTGGTGTTATAGGAGGATGATGAGGATTGGTTGGGAAGATAAAGTAACAAATGAAGCTGTACTAGAGTTAGTAGGGGAGAAGAGAAGTATTTGGAGAGTGTTACAGCGTAGGAGAGACAGATTAGTAGGGCATATTCTTAGGCATGGGGGGATTATGCAATTGATCATAGAAGGTAGAGTGGAGGGAAAGAGAGGGGTAGGTAGGCCTAAATTGGAGTATGTGAGTCAGATAGTTGAAGACGTTGAGATGAATAGCTATAGGGAGATGAAGGGATTAGCTCAGGATAGATCGGCATGGCGTGCTGTTTCCAACCAATCTTTAGGATTGCGGACTCTTTAACTAACACATTTTAGTTACACTTTTAATATTTAAATTGTTTATTAATAATGGGCTTTCTGCATCAATTTTAATGTTTCCAATCGTGGATTTAATATAACAATAACTCGCGTTCTGATGCCATGATTATTTCCAAAAGTACGTGCTGTATACTCAAAGACAATAATAATATGCACCGATATCGATTTTGTTTTGCAAAACGTGCATTGCTGCCCAATCGAATTTGTTGTTTTTGATTATAATTTTTCATTCAATCTATTTCTTTGAACAAGCTTAATATAATATTGTCTTTAACTGTACGTGGTGTAATAGTACAGTAAATTCTCTTTACTACAGTCGGTTTTGTTCGAATTGTAATTGATTTCGCTCATTTGTTATCTTCCTAGTCACGTTCGGTACACAAACCGATTCGAATCGGGCTAACAATTATGGTGCGAAAATATTTACCCTCGTGATTTGATGAGGACTATAAGCCATAAAATACGCATCGAATAACATAACTTCTTTATTGTGATTGCAGTTTAAATTACTTTTATATTTAGTTCATCCTCCGCAAGGATTATGCAATCTAGGATGCGATTCCCGAGCGGATCGTACGAAAAGAGACAATTATTCTGGTTAACTTAAAGTGGTGTAAAATTTATGCACTTTCGAGAAATTAACGTTCTTTTAAACGATTTGAGCTAATGTTATATAACAAAGCATTTCTACCTTGATATAATATAAGACATAATTTAACAAAAAATACTTTTGAAGGTATCTATCACCGATATCACATATTAAAGTTGTGTTTTATTACGAATATAATATAAAAATTAATGATGATCAAAATATGGTGATATAACTAGAGATGTAAAAATCGAAGTACGTTGTAATTTTCTTTATCAATGTGTTTTATACATTTTTTTAAAGTTATATTTGCCCGTATCATTAAAAGGTATATGTAATGTTAGAAATAATTTACAAGAAACCACATTTTGTTAGGAAAAAAAATTGTGTATTTAAAAAAATTTATTTAAACACAAACGTATCAAATTTAAACGTGCAATCGCAGACAATAGTAATGCGTTAATATATAAAAAGCTTCTGATGCCATATATGAAACGTCAATAACAAGCCATTCAACTAATATTTTTCTTATATCCCAGTGAGAGATGGAAGTAATAATCCAAATCTGTCTGGAGATATTTTACGATCTACATTTAACATTAGATTTGTTGGGCGTAGTGATTCAATGACAGCTTGGGTGTTCTTGCCCAACAAGGGCACATAATTTTTATTTTCTTAAAAATGGGGCGTAAAATAACAAAACACGTATAGTAGCTTAAGTATATATTATTGTAGAAACGCCGTTAAAGAAAAATACGATATTTTCTTAATGGTCTAATTTGGCATCGTAATTAATACTGAAAAAAAGTTAAAGTAAAACTATACATTTGAAAAAGTTTCTTCAATAATCAAAAAGATTTTTAAAATGAAAAAGTATATAATTGTTTTAATAGATACTAAATTTCCTAAGTGTAAGCAATGTCTGGGTCACCCAAAATATGCCAACTTTTTTATTTTTTTCTTTAATTTTACACAACAAAAGTACCAATTTAAAACCTTTCTGCACTACAATATAAAATGTTATTTCTAAGCGATTTTTTTTTGGAGATGCGCACAATTTTTTTATCCAACCGAAGTATTCATTGTAATGGGGATTTTATTACCTTACACGATAACGTTGGGGTTGCATGCACTATTGTAGCATATCACAATAGACAAGCTAAATATTGTGACTAATAAGTTTTAAGGATTTAAGGATTTGCTCCATTTTTTTTTACAATAGAAAACGTAGTTTACACGAAGGCAACTCATTTATCATATAAAATAATTCCGATCTTGCACGCGTATTACTTTAGCTCGACTAGTTGGTCAACAGTTAATTATTTACCTACTAAATTCAATAATCACTCACACGTCACTAACTAGATACACTAATATCACGTCACCGTATCGAATTCAGTGTCGTAAGTTTGCGTTTGGACGACGTGGTGCGGCGGCGACATTGCCAACACGAATATATCCGGATTATAATTAGCGGTGCCGCGGTCTGAGCTGGAACTCGGATGGCGCAGTCGTATGGAAGTGTCCATGGCCGGTCGCTCCAAGCTGGATGACGGCGTATGATAATGGTTCTGGTCAGTGCGGGCATTATCCGACTGGGCGGCTGTCTTCACGTTGCACTGGACGTTGAACGCGTTCGTCGCGCGATATGGCCGAGGATGGCGCCGCTTGTACGGTTCCCATTCGGCAGTGGGCATGTGTCAGTGCGTGACGATAACGTCCGGTGCGGATTTGGTCGTTTGGACGCTGTAGGGCCGTTTCGGTGTGCTCGTGACTGTATGCTGCTTGTCAACGTCACGCTCCATGTCTATCTTGGCCTCCGCTCGGTATTTGCTCATTTCCTTCTTGTAACCGAATGTGCTGAAGGGCGCAGGTGGCGACGGCTTCGAATTGATTGATTGAACGCTTCGATTCGGTGTCGAGTGCTGCAAGCAAGAGGAATATTGTCAAGAGCAACGTAATTTCTCTTCTGTAAACGTACTCGTGCAAGCCTTTCATAGCTGATGTATAGAATTATCTTGATTAAACAAAATTGAATAAAAGAATTCACGTTAGATACGAATGTAGCCATGTACATACAATAGAAGAGGAAACATGCCGAACGCATTGAAAAATCGAAATATTGTTCTTCTATACATATTTAATTTCCCTCGATATAATGACAGCGAAAGTTTTAAAGAAATCACTTCATTTGGGTCTCAGGTTAGTTCAGGCCAGGTCTTTTCCTATTTTATTTCACTACATAAAAATAAAAGAGATTAATTCTGAGATTATATGATGGTATATGGAGAGTTCATTTATCAAATAGATAATTCGTTTTGGTCGGAGTAATGTGTATTTTTTTTTTAGAAAAATCCAATTGTGCGTACTCGATGTGAAAACGTGATTTCCGGTTTCGGGTAACAAATAATGGCACGTATCTGTCGCGCATCCTTTGAATTTATATTGCAAGGATTTGATTTATTGAATAAAATTATCAGGGGAAAAATGTCGATTTTTAGCAGTCATATCTGTACCCATTCGTATTATTGATACGAATCTCAGTATCTAATGGAAATATAGATTCTTATGAGTAGGGAAAGAATTATTGATACTTGCTCGCATTGTCTCAATCTGATTGATATTTTAATAAAACCTAGTCTGATCAATCGATTAAACCTGTTTTTGCATTCAATGTTTTATAAAAAATAGCACCGGAATATAATATTCCAGAAAAATGAAAGAAGTGAACATTTGATGGTTTAACGATAGTTTAAGTTTTTTTAAATTCAGATCCAGTAGTCTTAGAACAATTAGACAAATGGCAATATATGACATATCACCCTTCAAATTGTATATAAAAATATTACAACTTCATAATAGTTTTCTATACTTAAAAAAAAAGATAATACATTTTGCAGGACAATCTTAATTCTGCTTATTTTAGGGTAAGTTTCAATTTATCCGTAAATTCTATTGAATTCTAAGATGTAAATTAAAATTTTAAAACATTGCTAGTATTTAAAGAAAATGTACTAATAATTTTTTATGCGTTATGAATAAATTCAGATGAGATATAGAAATAAAGTCACTTTTACATTTTCGCACAAACAAACTTGTTGCAACATTTTAGAGTAAAATATCAGATTTATTAGATTAGCTATAAAAGTAGTGTACGAAAAATAAAATAAAAAATATTGTCATTTATGCGCTGACAAAATTACTATGTAGCTGTTAAATGTCGCAGGAAAAATGCGTTTATGTTTCGTTTCGTAATGAAAACAACTAGCAAGTTTTCTCGTTAAAAATGTTCATATTACACTATACGCATACTCAAAAGAAGTTGGAATAAATTTGTAACTAAACCATATTTAAAAAATCGATTTTGTAGAGATTTTTTCTTATATTTAAATATAAATACACGCCATACGCATTCGATATGTATTTTTAAACGTTTTTTTTATTCAAATATTTTCTGCGATTTAGAAAACATTTGAATTCAAAACTAGTGTCAAGATTTACTAGATTTCGATTTTTTTTGGGGGAAAATTCTAGTGATACCAACGGATTTTTCAAGCACCTCTTCAAACATTAAGAATTACTATATATTTATTTATATTAACGAACATTTTATTACATTATTGTAGTTGTTAAATACGCGAAATTGAAAGGAATTACTATACCGTTTTAGAAATTATTACCAGGTCTCGTTATTTTATTAATTAAGAGAATTAACGAATGCAATTATTGGAGTTGATTGTAAGGATATGAATACTATAGTTCTAAAGAATTTGATTAAAGAAAATGCGAAGGAAAAGTTCAGGGAAACTGAGAACTCTAGCTTATTTATACAAATTCTCAAAAAAAAAAGATTAATGTCGGAAGGGTCGCGTTATAATTACACATAAGGACAAACAAAATTTTTATGGAACATTTCAAATGAACTATAATTTGAACATACCTACAAACACGAGTATCGCTTTATAAAAAAAAAAAAACCATCTGCAACTCACCTCGCTATTGTTATAGTTGCGCCCCATCAAGGTATTGGTCGTGAATAGACTCTCCCTAGTTTGACAGGCGCTATCACACATCTCCGGCTGTCGCTCCGCGGCGCAATCTTCGTCCACGCTGGTGGCATTGCTGTCGTGGTGATGGTGAGTCCCGGTACCTCCGCCTCCGCCTCCACGCAACTGTGGTACATTGTACTGTTGGTGGTCGCGATTGTGGCGTCGGTGGCGATTATTCAGAAGGTGTGCATCGGGGCCGCGCTCATGCTGCGAGAGTATCGGCTGAAACGGTTCGTTTGGGTCACCCTATATATTGCGCGATTTTTTAGATTCATCCCAATGCGATTATATGTCGCGAAACTAACCGACTGCGTGTATTTGCGAGATAAATAGATTAGAAGAATATTTTGCTGGCACAGTCGAAGATTATAAATTTCCAAGAGATTCGTTAATAGTTTCAAAACATATTTTGCAGTTCGCAAGTTCAGTCTAAACAAATTTAAATAATATCACACGTGTTCGTCTAGCTCAAGTAAAATTCGAGCTTATTGCCATCGATCTTTAGTTTCGCCAAAAACTGTCTGATTACGTGACGAGTTTCAGTTGACAATACATCTTTTGTCACGTGGAAAAAGTCATCGGCAGTTCTTGTTAAACTGGCAAAGTTTAAAACGAAACTATCAACAGCTGTGAGATTAATGGCCATTGTTGAATTGACTGTACAGATGGATGAATGAAAGAACTTACATAAAACATTTTTTAATGAAGCATTCGGTATAGACTGCGTGCCGTGGACAATAGGAGAGATACATATGAAATGTGGTGCTATAGGGGTATGATGGTTGGGTAGATAGAGTGATTAATGAAACCATGTTAGAGTTCGTACAGTAAAAGATCATGGGGGGTACTATAAAATTAGTTATAGAAGGTAGCGTATAAGGTGTCTTAATACAACCGCCGCTTATGAAGAATTTTTTTTTTTATATAGCTTACTACATATATTTTTTGGCAATATAGTCTTCGATGTCTACGGACAGTTTTAGTTCGCCCAAGTAAGATTTGATAAATAATGGATATTTGGTAAAATATGATTGCAGATTACTATATGTATAATGAAATGCGTCAAAGTTAAAAAAATTAAATCGTTTAATTAAAACTAAAAAAAAAAATTAAATTGAAATTAAAAAAAAATTGGTAATCGTTATTGTTATAGATATAAAGCGGCGACGCCTTGTTGTTGCAAGTGTCGTTGTAGTGAGTCGGCGCAACGTGTCGGTGATGGTTGCACTGGATCAGAAACTGAACGGTTAACTTATCATAAGGAAATGAAGGACTAAATGGATCTTTTGTAAAATTGAACAAGATCTTAATAACAAAAGTATCCGGTTAATAGATTGATTATAATATTTCGAATGTACGATTTTTTAAATTCTAATTTGCGATATTTTATCAAAATTTGTCCGCATTAAAGTGTCTCATATATACAGGGTACAAGCTAAATTCAGAGGGGGAAATCGCGAAATTGGGAGTATTGCACAAAGTGTTGAAAATATTGTCATCAGGGTATGAAAATTTCCATACGAATGTACGAACTTTTCAATTTTTAATGTGATGTATTATTTTTCTCTTAATATATAATAATGTTGCATTAAATTAGCCATCCAACGATATATGAAAATCATACTATTAATTGGTTAGTAGTTTTTAAAAAAATATTTATTTTGTGAAGATTGTGAATCTTAATTATGACAAATGTATTATAATGATATAAACTATTCTAAACTCTTCCAGCAGTAAATTTAATTAAATATTTTAGCATTATTTCTAGCGACATTTAATACCACTGACAGTAGAAACTTCTACAATTTTTGTTTATTTAGTTTATTTAAAAATGTAGTTATCCGATAATTTTTAGTTTCAGCCCATCGACTCCAAAATAAAAAAAAAATGCTAAAGCAATCTGCCATACACGACAAAAATAATTTAGTGATTACATGTTGCATTTTGACTATTTTAACAAAGCCAATATCCACTCTGAGTTGAAATAAGAAATAATTGACTTTAGCAAATATTCTTTTCAACATATTCTATTCAGACCTCATAATTTGCTACAATTTACAATCGTAATTTATTATATACAAAAAATTATATAAACACTCCATTGATATTCCATTGTAAATTAAATACGGGAGGAATTAAAACTATGTTTTTATATCACAATATAAAATATAAAATTATATAAATTTTATAAATAAATTTATATTTCCTATTGTGATATAAAAACATAGTTTTATTTCTTCCCATATTTAATTTATTATATACAAAATTCATGATTTTATTTTCTTAAAGTACACAATATATAATAGTTGCACTTTAATTATTTATACAAAACTTAATAGTGTATATGTTTCTTGGCATATTATAATTGTTAGGCATAAATTTGAAGGAATATGTACCAAGAACATTTAAAAAAAAAAAACAAATATTAATTTTCTTAAAATAGCCAAAGTGTAACTACAGAGAAATTATCTGATAATGTTTAATGATTTGTAAGATATTAATCTGTCTTACATTTACAGTACTTCTTAGTTTGTCTGTAATAAGCTTACCACTTAATAGTCTATAAAATACATCCTAAGAACTGTACAATAAGCATTGTATTAGGTCTTGTTGTATTTATTGTGAGTGTCGAAACCTAAAATTTTCGTGATAAAATAAAAATAGAGGATACCGTTTAAACCTTCATACCTCGGACCATTCGACTCTCGGGTTACTACTACGTGTTTTTTATATATAGATATTGCGCGGCAAATTCAAAATATTACATTTATACTTTTTCAGCATAAATTAGTTTTAATGCACAATTTATAAATATATATAATACAATACAATACAACACAACGGATTATAAAACATTAACGATGAATATACTATAATCGTTTCAGGAGATATTATAACAAATATGTGTGTCAAATAAAACAATTCATTGAATAAAAACCACATAAAATGTATTTCAAATGTAAACACTATAAATATAAAACATCAATAAAAGTTAGCAGCAAAATATGACACATAATATATCGAGCAAAACAGTTTAAATCTTAAATAAATCAAAATAAGCATTTAAAATTGTAAAAACAACAATACTTGCTAACAATAGGTATAATACAATTCTAATCAAAATAAAATTCAAAGGCGCCTTTTTTTTCGGGGAAATAATGTTGTGGGTCTCCTTTCCTCTTGTTCGTTGTTTGGTTTAGTTTCTTCTGCGTCTGGAGTTCCAATGAATTCCAGCCTCTTTGAAAAACTAAAGTAAAATTATGAAGGCAATGAATACTAACTCTATGAATAGAGATATATTTGTATTTATAATCTATGAATAGTTAGTAAACATTGATAAAGATTAATAAATATTATTTACAATTAAGTGAATCTTTATCTGCCAAACATCTCATCTACGAAATTGCTATTACGCTCTCTAAACATCTTCAGCCGTCGATTGCCGTTTCGGTTTCGTTTGATTCTCCAAATGTTTATTGTAGTCGTTGTAAGTAGGAAACATCGCAATAATCTATAATAAATAGCATTTTCGTTTGTACCATGGTATTAGAAAGAAGTATAAATAATTTTGGCACATATAAAAATGAATTACCTGATCAAAAGAGCACAGAATACATTTTATATGACACTCCCTTGTAGTATGAGGTTCTAGATCCACCTTATGCATATTCCTCAAGAGACGATTTAAACTTGATCTTTGATTAAAACTATTATTGCACTGGAAACTGTCGACCACCCCCATTATATATAGATAATTTAAAAAAAAAGGTTGAAAATGATTAATTTACGTTTCTTGGAATAAATTTAAGTAATTTGGAACTCTAGCAACTAGAATGCTGTTCAAGCTCAAATACACGTGCTCAAATAAACAAGCTTATACGTTTGTATAAGAATACAAACACGCTTACAAGCCATTTAACGAAGTAGTAACCCGAGAGTTCCGAAGTATGGAAGGTTTAAACGGTATCTCATATTTTAACAATTGCGATACCTAAAATGTTCGTGATCAAATAAAAATAGCATATTTTAACATATGCATCCAATCGGACATCAAACCGGGTTGGGTGCCGCATTCCATTCAAACCACAGGAAAATCCGTGTTTTCTTTATCATATACTTACCTCAGTTGATCCTTTCGCATTTTTCGCACCATTCCTCCATCCGTATGGATCGCCGTTGTGCAGGACCGTACCGCTATTCTCGCTGCGAATCTGAATTGGCAGAAGTTCGCCACCAGGTACATAGCAAGGTGTATTTGGCATCACGGACGTGAAACCCGGATGTGGCGATTCGGTTGAATGGCTGCTATTTGAGCGTGATCTGCACACTTTGTTATTGTCCTTCAGTTTGCCCAGCTCGTTCAGTTGCTGTTCCCGTGATTCACGAATGTATTCCTGGAATCCATATTTACAATTTATATAAGCAATTGTTAGAATCGACGAATAAGACAACGAAGGGAAACTATGGAATAGATTGTCTTGTTTTTAATCAATCCCTATTTAATCTAAAAATATTTTTAAATGGGGATTAAATGGGGAGTTTTCTATACGCCATTAAATTGCTTCCAAGTAAAATGCGTATTATTTATTGTTCAAAGTTGTAAATTTTACAAAACACAAATTGACACAAACACATTAAATTTGTACAACCGAATATGAATGTTCCAAATTTTGATTAAATAATTCAATAAATATACATGGTGTAACGGTTTTCATCCATATTGTGCACGTTAGAACAAATAAGTAAAAAGTTATAAATAATGATTGCATTAAAATAATAGTTAAGGTACGGTAAAATTAAGTTCTGTATTGTTGATTTTTTTTACTTTCACTTTAAATTTGAGTTTATAATAGAACTGTTTATCTAATGGTGGTTTTTATTATAAAATCTTTATATTTGATATAATTACCGTAAACTATTAATTAATTGGCCGATATTGTAAAAGATTAAATATAAATTAGCTGGAATATCAAAATTAAGGGAAAAAGTTATATATGATTAGTTAACGTATTTTGAATATTAATAGTAGAAATCCTCGAGCTATCTGTATATATTTTCTATATGGACTTTGCAGTTAGAGAATTTCAAGTGACACTTAAAAAAAATTTTTTTTTCACGGCACTATTGTTACAAACTGAAGAATATTTTAATTTGATGTTTCATTCTGTATATTCTTGGCTTAGTAATGTGCGTTGTCAGTTATAATTTAATTCCACAAGTTAGAGTACAAGTTATATATTGCATGTAAATTTATCTTCACGGAACGAAGCGATGTCACAATGCACAAGTTCCGTTTCGGATCGGCACGATTCCGATTCGAAAGAAACAGAAACGATTAAAGTAATCATAGGGTAAAATCAGTACATTTTTTCGGAGGAGGTCATTTGATGTATCTCCTTGCTAAATTAAAATGTTGCGTTTATATATTTGCGCTGATTTTTTTAAAATTACGTGGTAACCGCAATACAAGTTATTATGGCTGTATATAATTTGTGGCCGGTGTGAAAAGTGCCAGGAGATGACAAAAAATTGATAGGATTGACAAATGTAATTAATTAATTAATAAGTGCGCGCCGGCCGAATGAAGTTTTATTTAAACGCGAAGTAAAATATGGTGTAGTGTTTTGGCTGGAGATGTCAAAACCAGGATTCATTGCGGCGGGTGAAAGGACAACGAAAGAATTTAACGTGAAAAATATGCGCGCTGTATTTTAATGTAAGAAGCCACTTGGAAATGAAATAAATAAAACTCCGAGATAAATTTTATACAGTCGCATAATTTTTAATTATAATAATTTAATAATAATTAATAAAGATGGAAGTCGATGAACAATATCGATAACGCCGTCAATATCGAACATATCGATAATTGTTTATATCGAATTTAATTTTGTATTGACAAATTAATAGTATTAAGCTTGGAACATTTTTGTCAAATTTAATTGGTATTTATAAAGACTATCTATAGTATAATAATTTCAAAAAACTTCAAACGTCATAACTGACCAAGGAAATAATTTAAATAGAGAAATCCGATTGTAAATACCGCAAAATGAGTTTATAAAGTTATCTAGTTATCAAATACTAGTTAAAAATAGTAATTATCAAATTACTAGTTATCTTTTGTCACTTGCCAAATACATTATTAGGTACCTAAAATATTTCTTATACAATTGTTTGGAAATATGATTTAGTTTCATAATGTTTTGGAAAAATAATACTGAATGAAAAAAAGCACATAGAAAAATATAGTTTTTTTTTTCTACACAACTGATTTGATTAAAAATTCGAGTTTTTCAATAAATAAAAATTTTAAACAGTTTCGTGTTGCCTGCAATATTTTGTAATTTATTTAAAAATATTTAAAGCGACACTCTTCAATTTTATTGTACATGTAGAAAATATGTTTATAGCGTACTTTATTAAGACAATTTTTTTTTTTTTGGTTTTCTACCATACGTATTTAATTGGTTTATCAAACCTATTTTATTCTGCATATGTATTTGATAAAACGTATGTTTAAAACTCTCAAATTTCATATTTATTTAATAACACGACAAGTACAAGCACAACAAGAAACTTCTAATATCAAATCCAATTTCAATCTGAAACAGTACGTTAAATAAACTGACAATGGTACCTATTTAGGTACAGCAAAATATACAATAGTCTAGAAAGTTACGAGTATAAATGTTTTTGTCACTCTGTGAAACAGAACGAAAAAGTTCACTAGCCAAGAAAAAAGTTTAGACAGAGAACAGTGGACTGTGAATTTCGCAAAAGTGCAGAAACAAACTGATGCACTCGCAACTGTTATAACACTCTCTCACAACGCATTTATCATTCTGCTTACACACCGAAAAATAACCACCGAATTGTACGTTTTGAGCGCAAAATATCGTGTGCAAAATGTCCACTGTCATATATTAAATCAGCGTGTGCAATAATAGATATTATTTTGCGAAAAATTTATTTGTTATGAATGGAAAATTTCGAAGTAAATAAAAGGAAGATAATCGTCACCGCAATTTAAAAATATATTAATCGATTTTCTTGTATATTTGATGAAAATGGGCCACGAAATATTTTGATTTTCATTTCTAGTATATTTCCTAAAGAGTATAAATTGACGTTTTTACTACAAAAAAAAATAGTCAGTAGGTAAATTTAATTAACTTATAAATTGCAAAATAAATATGCCATAGCGTCATCTAGCTAATAAATGAAGAAACAAATTCTTCTAATACTTAAATTTAATGTAGACTTCAGTTAATATATAATACATTTTTAATTCGACTATTAATAATAAAAAAATCGTAGTAATAATCAATTTTTTTATTATTTAGAAAATCGAAACAAACCAGCTGACATAAAATTCTGTTAATATATTAGTTAGTTAAAGAGTCCGCAATCCTAAAGATTGGTTGGAAACAGCACGCCATGCCGATCTATCCTGAGCTAATCCCTTCATCTCCCTATAGCTATTCATCTCAACGTCTTCAACTATCTGACTCACATACTCCAATCTAGGCCTACCTACCCCTCTCTTTCCCTCCACTCTACCTTCTATGATCAATTGCATAATCCCCCCATGCCTAAGGATATGCCCTACTAATCTGTCTCTCCTACGCTGTAACACTCTCCAAATACTTCTCTTCTCCCCTACTAACTCTAGTACAGCTTCATTTGTTACTTTATCTTCCCAACCAATCCTCATCATCCTCCTATAACACCACATTTCGAATGCTTGTAATCTACGCTTCTCTTCCTTTCATATAGTCCACGCCTCACACCCGTACAGTGCTACACTCCAAACATATACCTTCAGTAATCTTTTTCTAATACCCAAGTCAATATTTGATCTTAAAATCTGTTCCTTTTCTACGAATGCCTTCCTACCCTGTGCTATCCTACACTTTATATCTACCTTGCTTCGATTATCTTTTGTGATTCTACTGCCTAAATAACAAAAATCTGACACTTCTTCGATTCTATTATCTCCTATTGTGATCCTCATTTTTCTACCGCATTCCTTTTTGTCACACCTCATCACTTTAGTTTTACCTATATTTATTTTCATGTTAAAATCCCTAGTCAATACTGCCTGCATACCATTCAATACCCTTTCTAAATTCTTTTCGCTTTCTTCCAATATAGCTATATCGTCGGCGAATCTCAACATATATATTTTCTCTCCCTGTACATTCACACCTACACTATACTCTTCTTTTACTTTGTTTATTGCATCTTCTATATATAGATTAAATAATAACGGTGAGAGTGTACATCCCTGCCGAACTCCCTTCCCTATTTTTGCTACCTCTTCTTCCCCCTCAATTCTAACTAAGGCAGTTTGGTGTTTATATAAATTAAAAATTATTCTCCTATCCTTATAATCTATACCCGTTTCTTTTAAAATTCTAAACATTATGTCCCAATCTACATTATCAAATGCCTTTTCTAAATCTACAAAAGCTATGCAAGTTACCTTTCCTACCCTCATTCTTTTTTCTACTACTGTTCTTAGTGCTAAAATCGCCTCCCTCGTCCCTCTGTTTTTCCTAAAACCAAACTGATCTTCTCCTAGACTTTCCTCTACTTTATTTTCTAATCTCCTATAAATAATCTTTAGCAATATCTTCGATGCATGTGATAGTAGGCTAATGGTCCTATAGTTCTCACACAAATTAGCTCCTATTTTCTTCGGCATTGTTACTATTCTACTACGCTGAAAATCCTGTGGTACTTCTCCCTTCTCATATATTTTACAAACTAACCTGTATAATCGCTCCTGCATTTTTTCCCCTACGTGTTTTATTAATTCGGCTGGTATCATATCAATCCCCGCTGCTTTGTTATTCCGTAAATCATTTAATGCTCTATGAAACTCTGACCTAAGTATGCTAGGACCTAAGTCATCCTCATCTATCTGTTCCACACTTTCTAGCTCCTCCATGTCCTGCCTACCTTTATATAAATCTTCAAGATACTCCTTCCATCTTCTAGCTTTTTCCTTATTTTCTGTGAGTTCGTTACCCTGCTTATCACATATAATGTTACCCTTTGGTTTTACTTTAGAAAAATGTGACTTAATTTTCCTGTAGCCCAAATCTACTTTACCTCTTCTCATATCCTCCTCAATATCCTCACAATTTCCTTTTATCCACTCTTCTTTCGCTAGCTTGCATTTCCTATTAATTAAGTTCCTTAGTTCCTTATATTTTTTCTGTCCTGCTTCTGTGTTTCCTATTTTAATTTTCCTTCTTGCTTCTATCATTTCAACTATTTCTTCCGTGATCCATTCCCTCCTACCTGCCCTTTTATTTGTGCCTAATACTTCATTTGCTGCTGTAGTTAACCCATTTCTGATTTCCCTCCATTCGCAATCTAGATGTCGTTCCTAGATGTTCCATTAGCCATGATTTCTACTTTCTGCTTGTACTTTTCACATACATCAGCTAATTTTAACCTATCGACATCTACTCTGACCTGTTTAGACTTCTGTAATTTCTTGAATTTGACCTCTGAGTCCAGGACTACTAAATTATGGTCACTATCAATATCTGCTCCAGGGTAACTCTTACAATTCTTAATCTGGTTCCTAAACCTCTCTTTAACATTTATATACATATAAGTTAATATATAGGAATTATAAACTATAATTCCTTGTATATAAGAAAATGCTATCTACGAATTTTTCAACTGAACAATTATTACTATATTTCGTGGTCCCCTTTGGGCACTTCGATTTTTATAAACGTTCAGTTATCACCACATTGATTCGATTTCCATCGCAATTTGAAATTACTGTATTGTATGCCATTATATTGAACGTACCTGTATTGTGTGATGGTCCCTGATGAGTTTCTTGATGCAATTGAAGATGAATGTGAAACACATTCCGGAGAGGATCAGTGAGAAGATGACCATGATAATGATGATGTGGTTCTCACTGAGCGGCATATTAGGAGAATTCTGTATAGAAACGATAATTTCTCTTAAATCATCACAACTATTTGCTGCAATATCGTTCGTTTAATAATGCTATAGTTCCGATATTAGGCCCCTTTTCTACTGCGCTGCGTACTAAAAAAAGTTACGAATTATTTGAATTGCCTATACGCGATTTTTTATAGCCTTAGTCTCGATATGACGAATTTATTTTATTATCACAATATCGAAATTTTTTTAGGTACTTTTTATTTAATTTCGAGGTAGATTAATAGATTTTATGTACATTTTTGGTGTACAATCACGTGATGTAACGTAAACATTAAAAAAAACTTGTATATTATACTTGAACACATTCACTTTGCATATTAAACAAAGCAGTCCAAAAGGGGCCTAATATTATTCGAGTGTAACACTATTTCCAAAAGCACTACACAACCAAAAATTATTTAATATTATAATAACATTACTAATCCAACAAAACCTAAAATCAACTACATTTTGTTAGTTTATATAAATAATTTCATAATAGTTATATATAAAAACAAATCATCGTTCCTTTGCCTAGAAGCAAAACATATCTGTAGATTTTATTACATCCGTTTTAATCAATGGCGTACTTATAAATATTTAAACCGAGTAACTTTCGTATATAATATCCTATTTAAAAGATATAGTAAGATTAAAAAGATATATTTTTATAGAGAATTTTTAGAATTAGTTGTAGCAATTAATTTAGAATCCAATTATAACGTTTCAAATATTTATCAAGTAGATTATTTAAAAAGTTTTTGAATATTAAAGAAAAAAGGAATTAAGCTTCTTTTAACAAGAAATAATCGCATTTAAATTTTTTTTATAAAACATTTCTGTAGCTTTTCTCAGTAAGCAAAATTTATATAAAAAAAAATGTATATTCTTTAGATTTTGTTGTTGTTATCTTTATTTTCGTACATCTTTTTTCAAAATTTCTACTCAACCATTTAGGATTTAAAATCTAATATATCCCCCCCCCCCACTTCTCTCTAGAAGTACATTTATCGACTTATTAATAATTAATTATGAAAAATCTCAATTAAGTTTCCCTATTTCAAATATTGTATGTATGTATACAATTTTTATCATTACATTTTATTACAATTTTATCATGTCCTTTTACATATATATATTAAATAATAACGGCGAAAGTGTACACCACTGCATGACTCCCTTTCCTATTTTAACTACCTCTTCTTCCCCCATCTAAAGCAGTTCGATATTTAACAAATTGAAAATGATTCTGATAGAAAAATCATTATAGACCATTTCCATTTATACAGCCATTTTAAAAACCACACAAAAAGCATATTAAACCACCCGAATGGGGTGTGTTAAATCGAATCACCCGGTATATACATAGCTATTTTATGGCATATAATGGTTTTTCAACATATACGTTACATATATTCGAAGGTATATAATAGACCCGCAAATTTGGGATGGACTCCTAGCTTCCCTTATCTTCCTCAGATAGTTAAGTTATGTTAAATAGTTGCGCTAGGCGGCAGGGGTCAGTATCATCAGCAATGGCCGCGTAATGATGGCCGCTACCGCCAACGTCAGCGCATATACTAACTAGATCTATATTCGTCGCGTTCTCGCAATATAGATTCTTACACAGGGTAAAGTGAAAATGTGAAATAAAATCGACGACGTTCTGAAATATAGTAGTATAATATATTAAGGGGATACCATACGTTTATTTGGCACTATATTAAGTTATTCTATTCTGCAGATTTTTCCCTCTATTCATATATATTCTACTTATTTATTTTTTTAACGACCATTCGTACCTAATTTTTTCATGTTTAAGTAAAAAAAGATTTAAAAAATCTAAAAAAGCTATATACTAGGCGTGTCCAATGTTGTACCTTTATTTTTTTATGAGAAAATATGGATAAACTCACGGATAGAACATTGCTCTAGTATAAGCCGTACAATAAATAAATTATATAATAATTTGCGTAAAATTCGAAACAAAACACAAAGGTAAATTTAGTTAAAGAGTCCGCAATCCTAAAGATTGGTTGGAAACAGCACGCCATGCCGATCTATCCTGAGCTAATCCCTTCATCTCCCTATAGCTATTCATCTCAACGTCTTCAACTATCTGACTCACATACTCCAATCTAGGCCTACCTACCCCTCTCTTTCCCTCCACTCTACCTTCTATGATCAATTGCATAATCCCCCCATGTCTAAGGATATGCCCTACTAATCTGTCTCTCCTACGCTGTAACACTCTCCAGATACTTCTCTTCTCCCCTACTAACTCTAGTACAGCTTCATTTGTTACTTTATCTTCCCAACCAATCCTCATCATCCTCCTATAACACCACATTTCGAATGCTTGTAATCTACGCTTCTCTTCCTTTCCTATAGTCCACGCCTCACACCCGTACAGTGCTACACTCCAAACATATACCTTCAGTAATCTTTTTCTAATACCCAAGTCAATATTTGATCTTAAAATCTGTTCTTTTTCTACGAATGCCTTCCTACTCTGTGCTATCCTACACTTTATATCTACCTTGCTTCGATTATCTTTTGTGATTCTACTGCCTAAATAACAAAAATCTGACACTTCTTCGATTCTATTATCTCCTATTGAGATCCTCATTTTTCTACTGCATTCCTTTTTGTCACACCTCATCACTTTAGTTTTACCTATATTTATTTTCATGTTAAAATCCCTAGTCAATACTGCCTGCATACCATTCAATACCCTTTCTAAATTCTTTTCGCTTTCTTCCAATATAGCTATATCATCGGCGAATCTCAGCATATATATTTTCTCTCCCTGTACATTCACACCTACACTATACTCTTCTTTTACTTTGTTTATTGCATCTTCTATATATAGATTAAATAATAACGGTGAGAGTGTACATCCCTGCCGAACTCCCTTCCTTATTTTTGCTACCTCTTCTTCCCCCTCAATTCTAACTAAGGCAGTTTGGTGTTTATATAAATTAAAAATTATTCTCCTATCCTTATAATCTATACCCGTTTCTTTTAAAATTCTAAACATTATGTCCCAATCTACATTATCAAATGCCTTTTCTAAGTCTACAAAAGCTATGCAAGTTACCTTTCCTACCCTCTTTCTTTTTTCTACTACCGTAAATATGGTAAATATGGGCAAAATATTGCAATACTTTAAACTTCTTTTATAAAAAGATATTGGCACGAAAAGGCGAAGTTTGGGAGGCCGGACCAGAAATTTTCATCTACTTAACCTTTTTTAACCACTTATATGCATATATATATATATATACATAATCATATTATAATAGATTTACCTTAATTTTTCACTTAAAGTTAAAAATGATTTTTTTTTAAATTCTTTTCTTTATAATCCAATGTTTTATATACAGTTTGCATCGTTCAATTTTTGAAATTTTTTTAGCTATATTTGGAGCAGCAACTTCTAACGATAGTTGCTTGTACTATCATCCCTTAAAATGCCATTTTATTTCACACAATTAACGATAGATGGGGTTGAGCGATGAAATACATTTCTGACTGAATTTTATTTCTAGAAAATTCTAAAAGTCCCTTAATTGAGGCTTGCATAAAATCATGTTTGAGAGCAAAAAAATTAACAATTTTGCAAAAACGTGCCTTGAAAGAAATTTCTCAACAAAATATACACCGTTCATAAAACACGAATTTATGAAAACCTTTCATTTGATCATTTAGTTGATTTATTCCTTTTTAGTATCATTTTTATAAAAAATCATTACATTAACTCTCTAATTATTTTCTAAGAAAACCATTATCTAAACATCATTGATAATTGTATTTTATACTATAATTTTGTACTTTGTCTTTCGAATAACATTCTAACCCTTAAATATTTCAATGGTGGTTCAACCTAAGAAATTAATTATTTAGACCATCCCTTTGAAATGCTTTCCCAAATCTTAGTAAATAAATATAGCTATATAATATTTGCCTACATAAATGTCTGCCCACTGAATCATAACTTGTTAAAAAAAAGTAAAAAAATTCTTATTTTCACTTCTTATTTAAGCGCAATAATATATTTAACAGAAAATTTACAAAGTTAATAAACATCTCTGAAAAAGGATGTACGCAGAAGAGATGCCCCTTCATTCATTTGTAGTAAATATACAATTAATGAAATTTTGTACTAATTTATGTAGTTTTAATTTTGCTATTATTTAATTGTTCATTTCTCAGTTTTCACATTACCATCGGGAAAATTAATCCTAGCTGGGCTTTCAGCTAGAACATCATATATTTTCAATTTTTTTAATTATATACCATATACACGGATGTACATTTTTTAACCCATTCCTTAAAAAAAAATTAAATTTACTTATTAAATTGCAAAAATTTTAAAGGACGTATTTATCTAGGTAACAAGTTTACGCTGTTTCTAAACAAACGCATCACCCTCTATATTCAATTTTATATATTCAATTTTATGTGTAGTGTAATTCCAGTGTAGGAACTATTACAGTTGAAATTTCTCGTTTGCAAAATGCAATTCGGACATTGATAAAGTTTAATCGACGCAAACAGATTACGGCGAAAGTGCGGGGGCGGAGGGGGACGTGAACGCAAAGTGGAGATGAACTGGACAGGATATCAAAACTGGAAAGACACTGACTATGACAGATTGCTCATATAATGGGCGTTCCGAAACGAACAACCTTTATTTCATTATAAATCTATTATCATGTCTAAAACTAGTAGTCTATTTCTTCTACTTAATACTGCAATATCTTACAAATACTTACGCTAGAACGACTTTATTTACCCACAACCAATCCCCACCATCCTCCTATAGCACCACATTTCAATACTTCGAAAGTGCCACAAACATTTAGTATAGACTCTTTCAAATACTGAGGTCAATTCTAAACTTGTCACTACGGTGTTAAATAATTGTATAGAATATACTGTAACATTTAATACTTGGATACGCATTTCGAAGACTATCCTCTATCATCAGCAGCACCAAAAAAAAACATGCGTGAGACTGACGCGCGGTAGAAGTGAAACTTCTTAGCTCCTAGGAAAAGTTGAATTTATACATTGCTTTTTTGCCATTTGTTAACGATTTTTTTTATTCGATATTTGATCACATATAGAACACACTGTAGCTAGCGGATTATTGAAAAAATATTTATCAAATTCGCGATGAGCAGGTTGAAAGAATGTAAATTTTGTGTATGATGCACTAGTGGGTGCATTTCTATTTGTCGATGGCTCCCTCAGCTGTATCAGAGTCATTTCGTGGATCTCTTATACCGCGTGTTGTATCTTCACGTGTAGACGGCACGCCTGATTTTTTCCGTTCTCTAAAGGCTCGCACTCTGTCTGTACTTGTCCTTCTTTCCGTCATGGAAATTGTGTGTAAATGTACATTTTAATAATAATAAATGTAATAATAAGAACAGTATATGTAACAACCTAAATAACATATATGTACTTATTCCAGATTTTGTCACGAATATGATGTCAACACTACAAGGCGGTATTTTTAAACCTATATTATTAAATAATAAATGTCTTTATTTGCATACATACAAAAATGTATTATTTAAAAAATATACAAGTTAAGGCGTACGTCATATTCTTCCTCTAAAGCCTTGACAAGAGGGCATAGGTTTAATGTAAGAAGACATCAATTAAGATATTATAAAATAACAATAACTTATATTATATTATAATCAAATGCTCAAATTTAAATTATAAGAAGTGCACGCACGTATGACATAAATATAAATTTGATAAGGAGCTAGTACACAAAAATTATAAGATGACATAAATTAAATTGTTAAATTAATGCTCGTGAACTTGGCCATGAAGAATTAGTTAAAGAGTCCGCAATCCTAAAGATTGGTTGGAAACAGCACGCCATGCCGATCTATCCTGAGCTAATCCCTTCATCTCCCTATAGCTATTCATCTCAACGTCTTCAACTATCTGACTCACATACTCCAATCTAGGCCTACCTACCCCTCTCTTTCCCTCCACTCTACCTTCTATGATCAATTGCATAATCCCCCCATGCCTAAGAATATGCCCTACTAATCTGTCTCTCCTACGCTGTAACACTCTCCAAATACTTCTCTTCTCCCCTACTAACTCTAGTACAGCTTCATTTGTTACTTTATCTTCCCAACCAATCCTCATCATCCTCCTATAACACCACATTTCAAGTGCTTCTAATCTACGCTTCTCTTCCTTTCCTATAGTCCACGCCTCACACCCGTACAGTGCTACACTCCAAACATATACCTTCAGTAATCTTTTTCTAATACCCAAGTCAATATTTGATCTTAAAATCTGTTCCTTTTCTACGAATGCCTTCCTACCCTGTGCTATCCTACACTTTATATCTACCTTGCTTCGATTATCTTTTGTGATTCTACTGCCTAAATAACAAAAATCTGACACTTCTTCGATTCTATTATCTCCTATTGTGATCCTCATTTTTCTACTGCATTCCTTTTTGTCACACCTCATCACTTTAGTTTTACCTATATTTATTTTCATGTTAAAATCCCTAGTCAATACTACCTGCATACCATTCAATACCCTTTCTAAATTCTTTTCGCTTTCTTCCAATATAGCTATATCGTCGGCGAATCTCAACATATATATTTTCTCTCCCTGTACATTCACACCTACACTATACTCTTCTTTTACTTTGTTTATTGCATCTTCTATATATAGATTAAATAATAACGGTGAGAGTGTACATCCCTGCCGAACTCCCTTCCCTATTTTTGCTACCTCTTCTTCCCCCTCAATTCTAACTAAGGCAGTTTGGTGTTTATATAAATTAAAAATTATTCTCCTATCCTTATAATCTATACCCGTTTCTTTTAAAATTCTAAACATTATGTCCCAATCTACATTATCAAATGCCTTTTCTAAATCTACAAAAGCTATGCAAGTTACCTTTCCTACCCTCTTTCTTTTTTCTACTACCGTTCTTAGTGCTAGAATCGCCTCCCTCGTCCCTCTGTTTTTCCTAAAACCAAACTGATCTTCTCCTAGCCTTTCCTCTACTTTATTTTCTAATCTCCTATAAATAATCTTTAGCAATATCTTCGATGCATGTGATAGTAGACTAATGGTCCTATAGTTCTCACACAAATTAGCTCCTATTTTCTTCGGCATTGTTACTATTCTACTACGCTGAAAATCCTGTGGTACTTCTCCCTTCTCATATATTTTACAAACTAACCTGTATAATCGCTCCTGCATTTTTTCCCCTGCGTGTTTTATTAATTCGGCTGGTATCATATCAATCCCCGCTGCTTTGTTATTCCGTAAATCATTTAATGCTCTATGAAACTCTGACCTAAGTATGCTAGGACCTAAGTCATCCTCATCTATCTGTTCCACATTTTCTAGCTCCTCCATGTCCTGCCTACCTTTATATAAATCTTCAAGATACTCCTTCCATCTTCTAGCTTTTTCCTTATTTTCCGTGAGTTCCTTACCCTGCTTATCACATATAATGTTACCCTTTGGTTTTACTTTAGAAAAATGTGACTTAATTTTCCTGTAGCCCAAATCTACTTTACCTCTTCTCATATCCTCCTCAATATCCTCACAATTTCCTTTTATCCACTCTTCTTTCGCTAGCTTGCATTTCCTATTAATTAAGTTCCTTAGTTCCTTATATTTTTTCTGTCCTGCTTCTGTGTTTCCAATTTTAATTTTCCTTCTTGCTTCTATCATTTCAACTATTTCTTCCGTGATCCATTCCCTCCTACCTGCCCTTTTCTTTGTGCCTAATACTTCATTTGCTGCTGTAGTTAACCCATTTCTGATTTCCCTCCATTCGCAATCTATGTCGTTCCTAGATGTTCCATTAGCCATGATTTCCATGAAGAATAGCGCATCTAATTTTTTTAAATCGTGAAATTAAGCGTTTTAGTTTCGTGTAAATTTTGTAGACCCGATAGCTGAATGACCTCTGATATAAAGCCGTTTTGTGCGGTGGTGAAATATCAAAATTTTATATAATATTTTCATATTTTTTTATAAATATAGTAAAATAATTTCTATATTCGTAAATTTGTCACAACGGTGTTAAATATACCGTAATATTTAATACGCATTTCGAAGACTATCCTCTATCTTCAGCAGCACCAGAAAAAAACGAAATAAAAATTTGTCACATGATGGGCTGCGATGGTCATGCACAGGTGATTTTTTACTACACAACTGAAGAAATTTGTTTTGTTTAACGTGAACATTTTCATTTTTCATATCCAAACACGTTGTCGGAGTAAAATAGTTACGATATTTCGTCGAACGTACAGTGTGTAGGGAATTAATAACCGCGTCTGGGGTTATTTCGTGTTCGCGAAGGCGCCGATATTAATTGCTGTAATCACCAATCAAGATTGCGCCTCGGCTATTCATCGCTCCCACATGAAGCACTGGAGCGCCCAAATGAAATACAAACTCTATTAAGTATAGTGCCACTGTTATTGTACGAATATCTATTTATATTATACACTCGCCCCGTTATTGCCCCCTCTAAGGACGAGCTAAGGACACGATTCCAATTTTAATGTAATATACCGTGAAATTCAACATTTCTAGCGTAAGAGCAAGTGTGCAGGCTGATTTATACTCGATATTCACAGGGGGGCGTAATATTTAACATAATTTAACATTAGAGTTAAGACGAAAGTAAGGTGGACAAGTTTTGTCATTTTAATTGGAACTTATAACAAATTTAGTCCAGCTCAAAATTACTATTTAGTCATTTTATTGGTTGTTGTCAACTTGACGAAACAATTTTCACAAAAAGATTTGCGCAATTGTTTAATAATTGGTATATTTTGTTAATCTATTAAAATGTTGTTCATTTTTTATTTAGTATTTTCATGTTTTCTTATTGAAGTGGAAATAATTTGCGGAAGATATGCGAATTATTATGAGGGGTGCAAGGGGTTCGAAATAACATCGAATGAACCCAAATGTCAGCCTCACCTGCACGTGGTGCAGCCTGCTAGTTAACTAACGAGGCTCTGGCGACCGAATATTGGCGGAATAACCAACCCTTGTGGAACCAAATCTCCATAATACGCCGGTTACAATAAATACCGAATATCAGCTAATCTGATGATTCTATCGGAATAAAATATGAACCTCAAAGTGCGTTAGAAATGATCTTTCCTTGTGATTTTTCTTAAAAAAAAATTCTTGCCCCAAATTACACCATAACACTTATGGAAAATAAATATTGCGAATCGTTCCCTTAATAAAAAATGGTTACGAAATACAACTGGGAAGAAATTTTTTATTAAGGTTGCGTTTTAGAAACTGTAAACGGATTTAATGTGAATGAGCTTAATGTGTTAGGCAATTAATTGAAATGCGTATTAAAAATGCCCCGAAAAATAATTTTGTTCAATTTTTAATTCGTATAAAGTCTAAATATGTAACGTGTAAAGCCCAAATATAAAAAATTCCCATAAAAACAAGATTTATTCAAACACATCATTTAAAAAAGTTTAATTACAGTAGCTTATATGGAAATAATTTGTAAAAATGTTGATAAAGTAAAAGACATTGATTGTGGTACCAGCTTTGATATGGACATTTAAAAATCGCAAATCGGAGACACTTATTTCTGGACAAAGGAAGTTCTATTTACGCCAATGCGTATTTGCAAAGTTTGACAGCTGAAATTGATATGTAACTGACATATCGTTTTGCGCAATTTTCAAACTAATTTGAACCGACAATTCTCTAGTTGAAATTGAAAAATCTTTTGCTTTAGATGCAATTTGAAATGTTCTTGAAAGAATGAAATTATTATTATTATAATCATCGTCAAATGAAGAAGTTTGTAGAGAATGGAAAATTGGTAGTATAGTATAAATTATTATTTGTATTTGTATTATTTCAAGGATTCTTTCAGTGGATCCTTAAAATGCGTTCGAGGAGTCAATTTTTTTTTTTTATACAGGTTCAATATATTATATTATATTATATTATAAGTGATGGGAATATTTTTTCATTTTCGATATTTTATTTTATTTTATTTTAACTGTTTGCAAAAATATTGCGAAACGTCCCCTTAATAAAAAATGGTTACGAAATACAACTCGGAAGAAATTACCCGAAAAATAATTTTATTTCGTATAAAATCTAAATATGTAACGTGAAAGGTCCAAATATAAAAAAATCGCATAAAAACATATTTCTTATAAGATTTAATCGCACACATCATTTAAAAAAGTTCTAGTTTGTCTTGAGCCATTACGGACAAAAATTGTCTTGTGAAATTATATATATCTTACCACCACTTTATTTCCGACTTTTGCTATACTCGATTTTCAAGATTTTGATATTATATTTATACCATAAGTCAGTTTTGTTCCAAAAATTGAATCTAATTCATTAGAATAAAAAATAAAACACATATTTTGCTTTAATTTTCTTAGAAATAATAGACTCATAATTAAAGTAGCTTATGTGGAAATAATTTGAAAATATTTACAAAGTAACAGAAATTGATTATGGTACCATCCTTGATGGAGGTCAAATCGATTTTCTCTTTGATTAAATGCTCAAATAGTCCTTAACATTGCACAACGAAGTGAAAACTAAAAAGTAGACATTACACACGAAAAATATTATAAATACTGATTTATCATTAAATGATCAAATTATAAATAAATATCCACTTGGAAGATACGACGATGTGTTAAATAAAAAATATTACGACTCTTGTAACCGTTACCATTCCTATAGAAATAAATGAAACACTAAACGTGTCAAATTCGATGAAATTTTTATTTTAAGAAATTCACAATTCACCTGTAAATACAAATAAGTCCTTAAATTAAAAACACAAACTTGTATAACTTTTTCCCCTATAATAATGTACATTTTTTAACTTAAAATCGACTGAAATAACATGTTTGGCTAAATGAAATTTTTAATATCATTCAAAAAAACGAATACTTAACTTATGGCAAACAGTAATTTAATTTTTAATGTTCTTGCGGTTGCATTTCTTGCGAAGATTTAGTTGTACAATTATTTTTTGACAATGTGATCGCGAATTGCGTTTTTTTTTTATTAATTTTCCCAGCTCTACGATTTTTTGATTTTGTCGTAACATTTCGCCTTGTCAAAACTTGCTAATTATTTACCAATTTTGAGGTCCTTATAGTTATAGTATTTTATATTCTTAATTAATACTCATTATTCTAAATGCGGAGTTTTATATATTTAATCAGAGTTGAATATTGCAAATTTAAATGTCAAATTTATCAGGGCAAAAAATTATCTGTCGAAAAATTACAAGCTATACAATGCGTCTCCAATAAATCGGCCTGTTTAGTAAGAACTAGACAATCGACAGTTTGACTTGGTTTAGTGTTAAAAGTGGAATCTTAGCTTCAGTAAGTTTCAGAATGGTATCGTTCATGCATCTGACATTTCTCAGGTCATATTGTTTCAAAATTAATTGCGTACAAAATGCCGCTTTAGACATCTCGCCTTGCAAACAGATTTCTGCAAAAGCTATTACGCAAATTCTCATTTGAAGCTACATATTTCATTGCCCCATTTCTTATAATGGCAATATTATTCCGCCAAACTTTCCTACTGAAACGGGCCGTGATAAAATTTACAGTTTTACTAGCACTATAAGCGAGATATTGCTTTTAAACTGGCCGTATTTTCAAACAAAATTACAGCCCAGTTTTATTATATCAGCGTTAACACTAAATGTTAAAAAAAAACACAAAAGAGTGTCACAGCGCCAAAGAAATATACGAATAGGTCGTATTATAGACATGTTCATTTAGTTATAGAAGGTGGATTAGAAGGAAAGGTAACTGCTCGTTGTTATCCCACAATGTATATTTTCGGTTATCCTTCGTAATTTAATTTCTTGTGACAAAAGTGTGCTTGTAAATTTTTTTTTTTTTAAGAACAAGCGAAGTAATCTTGTTGTTATTAGTATTGCGTGTAGTTAAAGAAATGTCCATTCGTACAAACATGATCTATTTTATGATTATCTTCTGCCTAATAAATTTTGATTGCAATTCTTGTCGGAGCAGTACGGGAATAATTTTTCTCTGGTATTGCCTCATTTTGTGGCACTTTCGTATACGCTGTCGTTTGTATTTTATATCAGTGATCCACTTAACGACGATTCTTACGAGAAATATATTTACAGCGGTTAGGAGATATATTTATAATTGTAAAACGTGGAGAAGAAACAAAGAAAACTGAAGTAGATCTAGGTACCATTATCATATTCAGAAAATTAATAATTTATTGTCGTTGATTGAGGTTTAATATATATTTTTATATTCTACATTATATAGAAATAAAAGCTCGTATAAATCAGATTTTTTTACAAGATTATCGAATAAAGGTATGTTGAAGACAATTGCATTTTTAATCCTTCTCAACTTCTAAAAGCTATTATTGTAAAAAAAAAAATAATTTAATTTATTATACGAAGTCTTGTACATTGCATCATTAAATATTTAATTTTTATGTGTGTTCTATAATTGTTTTATCAAATTGTACAATTAAATGTTTATATGAGCATTTATTTGGACGTAATTTAAAATATAAAAATGCATTGGATGTTATAGGCGATTAATTCCGTTGTGTTTAACCCCTAAAATGTTATAATTCTTTAAGAGGGTCGTTGAGGACGAATGGTTGCTTTTTGTGTATTGCATAAAACTATTCTAGAACGTGATTTAGTTTTAATAATTTATTTATGATACAAACATTTTTTCATTGTATCAAATGTTTGATGCAAAAGATGGATAATTTTTTAAAATTATAACTTATAAAGCGTTTTGCTTTGTCTAAGTTAATCATTTTTATATGATATTGTTAAATTCAATATTTAATTAGATATATATATTTTTATTTTATAAGAAATTTATATATATTATAAATATTTATTATATATATTTATAAATTTACACTCTCACCGTTATTATTTAATCTATATATAGAAGATGCAATAAACAAAGTAAAAGAAGAGTATAGTGTAGGTGTGAATGTACAGGGAGAGAAAATATATATGTTGAGATTCGCCGACGATATAGCTATATTGGAAGAAAGCGAAAAGAATTTAGAAAGGGTATTGAATGGTATGCAGGCAGTATTGACTAGGGATTTTAACATGAAAATAAATATAGGTAAAACTAAAGTGATGAGGTGTGACAAAAAGGAATGCAGTAGAAAAATGAGGATCACAATAGGAGATAATAGAATCGAAGAAGTGTCAGATTTTTGTTATTTAGGCAGTAGAATCACAAAAGATAATCGAATCAAGGTAGATATAAAGTGTAGGATAGCACAGGGTAGGAAGGCATTCGTAGAAAAGGAACAGATTTTAAGATAAAATATTGACTTGGGTATTAGAAAAAGATTACTGAAGGTATATGTTTGGAGTGTAGCACTGTACGGATGTGAGGCGTGGACTATAGGAAAGGAAGAGAAGCGTAGATTACAAGCATTAGAAATGTGGTGTTATAGGAGGATGATGAGGATTGGTTGGGAAGATAAAGTAACAAATGAAGCTGTACTAGAGTTAGTAGGGGAGAAGAGAAGTATCTGGAGAGTGTTACAGCGTAGGAGAGACAGATTAGTAGGGCATATTCTTAGGCATGGGGGGATTATGCAATTGATCATAGAAGGTAGAGTGGAGGGAAAGAGAGGGGTAGGTAGGCCTAGATTGGAGTATGTGAGTCAGATAGCTGAAGACGTTGAGATGAATAGCTATAGAGAGATGAAGGGATTAGCTCAGGATAGATCGGCATGGCGTGCTGTTTCCAACCAATCTTTAGGATTGCGGACTGTTTAACTAACTAAGAAATTTAAGAGTATCTTGAAGATTTATATAAAGGTAGGCAGGACATGGAGGAGCTAGAAAATGTGGAACAGATAGATGAGGATGACTTAGGTCCTAGCATACTTAGGTCAGAGTTTCATAGAGCATTAAATGATTTACGGAATAACAAAGCAGCGGGGATTGATATGATACCAGCCGAATTAATAAAACACGCAGGGGAAAAAATGCAGGAGCGATTATACAGGTTAGTTTGTAAAATATATGAGAAGGGAGAAGTACCACAGGATTTTCAGCGTAGTAGAATAGTAACAATGCCGAAGAAAATAGGAGCTAATTTGTGTGAGAACTATAGGACCATTAGTCTACTATCACATGCATCGAAGATATTGTTAAAGATTATTTATAGGAGATTAGAAAATAAAGTAGAGGAAAGGCTAGGAGAAGATCAGTTTGGTTTTAGGAAAAACAGAGGGACGAGGGAGGCGATTCTAGCACTAAGAACGGTAGTAGAAAAAAAAATGAGGGTAGGAAAGGTAACTTGCATAGCTTTTGTAGATTTAGAAAAGGCATTTGATAATGTAGATTGGGACATAATGTTTAGAATTTTAAAAGAAACGGGTATAGATTATAAGGATAGAAGAATAATTTTTAATTTATATAAACACCAAACTGCCTTAGTTAGAATTGAGGGGGAAGAAGAGGTAGCAAAAATAGGGAAGGGAGTTCGGCAGGGATGTACACTTTCACCGTTATTATTTAATCTATATATAGAAGATGCAATAAACAAAGTAAAAGAAGAGTATAGTGTAGGTGTGAATGTACAGGGAGAGAAAATATATATGTTGAGATTCGCCGACGATATAGCTATATTGGAAGAAAGCGAAAAGAATTTAGAAAGGGTATTGAATGGTATGCAGGCAGTATTGACTAGGGATTTTAACATGAAAATAAATATAGGTAAAACTAAAGTGATGAGGTGTGACAAAAAGGAATGCAGTAGAAAAATGAGGATCACAATAGGAGATAATAGAATCGAAGAAGTGTCAGATTTTTGTTATTTAGGCAGTAGAATCACAAAAGATAATCGAAGCAAGGTAGATATAAAGTGTAGGATAGCACAGGGTAGGAAGGCATTCGTAGAAAATGAACAGATTTTAAGATCAAATATTGACTTGGGTATTAGAAAAAGATTACTGAAGGTATATGTTTGGAGTGTAGCACTGTACGGGTGTGAGGCGTGGACTATAGGAAAGGAAGAGAAGCGTAGATTACAAGCATTCGAAATGTGGTGTTATAGGAGGATGATGAGGATTGGTTGGGAAGATAAAGTAACAAATGAAGCTGTACTAGAGTTAGTAGGGGAGAAGAGAAGTATTTGGAGAGTGTTACAGCGTAGGAGAGACAGATTAGTAGGGCATATCCTTAGGCATGAGGGGATTATGCAATTGATCATAGAAGGTAGAGTGGAGGGAAAGAGAGGGGTAGGTAGGCCTAAATTGGAGTATGTGAGTCAGATAGTTGAAGACGTTGAGATGAATAGCTATAGGGAGATGAAGGGATTAGCTCAGGATAGATCGGCATGGCGTGTTGTTTCCAACCAATCTTTAGGATTGCGGACTCTTTAACTAACTAAGAAATTTTAAAAGTGTTTCGAATTTCTGAGATTAAAAAGACTGCAAAATTTTTCCTTATAAACAGTAGAAAATTTGATTTTCGGATAGTCAGAAATTGCAAAAATGACAATAAATTGCGTTAATATTTTGTAATGTGCGTTATAAAAAAAAAAATCCTTATTTTCGTGGCCTTTCCGCTATTACCTTGAAAAAATTTTACTTTGAAAAAAAATTACCGCGAAATATTTCTTATACATAATTCTGGAATTTTATATGTGCGATAAAAACATCGCTAATTAAATATTATAAAAATACAAAAATCAAAATAAACAAGAGAAATTGTACTAGTTAACAAATAAGTTGGTTTAATACAAAATTTGACATCTTCGCACCTGATAGCTACATGCAAGAGCGAATAAAAATTCAAATAAAAAAAAAACGTCGCTAATTGAATAATAACTGTATATTTCGTGTGAACGGTGAAAGAGTGAAGAAGAGGTGCAACGATACGAGCGCGTGTATATCTGTACAAAAGTCATTTAAACTCCGTGTTTTTTCCAGGCCAGTTGAATTTTCCCTATTCCCTATAACGCAGATAAATTCTGTTCGTTCGTCCCGCAGGGAATCATCCTGAAATTTGCCATTTTATATCATATAGGAACTATACCGGGTGAATTCATTAGTCTGGAGCGCACAGGGAAACTTTCTGACATTCCCACGCGTAATTTGAATTTTAAAATATTTAATCGGCTCAGTTTCCATGATATAATTCACACATCTCAAATTAAATAGTACATTCTTTTACTAACATTTTCGCCAAAGTAGGCATTTGACACGTTACGTCAGTGCGCATTTTTCGATTCAAAATCGGATTGTGTAATATTTCAGCGTTTCTCAAAATTTAATTCAAATCTGTTGCGAATATCATTTCGCTAGATTTTTAGAAATGTTAGTTCATTTCTATTTTGTTATTAAGTCAGTAGTTCTTATGCGTTATTAACAACACAATGGCCTATCTGTGCCATGTGCCTACTTTGGCGTGAAATGTCATATGGAGATTCCGCTCGAATCTCAATGTGATAATGTACAAAAATAAATCTTAAGTTATTAGATATTCAATTAATAAAAAAAAAAAATGTATATTCATAGTTCCTTTTACTATTAATTTATATAAAATAGCAAAAGGGAAAATATATTTTAGGCAATATAATCGATCATACGTGTTTTTTGAAATTGTGTGGTCATGAACGTTCTTTTCATCTTTTTTTCGTGTTGAATTATTTTCATATTAGTACCTACACGTAAAAAGATCAATCATATTCTTCTGCGAAGGACTATTTTCTTAAATTTAATACTTCCATTTTTATTAATTCTAAACATTTAATATATATACTATATTATTTTATTTGATGTGTCAAATAAGTAATAAAATACGTTAATAGTTGAAATGTTAGACAAATATAATTGTACTCTTCAACAGTACAATAATTGTACTCTTCAAATATTTTATTACTTATTGGACACATAAGATATTTTATCTCGGCATTATTTTGTATAAAAGATAAAGCTTGCGCCGCGAACATACCTAACACTCATTACTCAACACGATATGGCGGCTAGCAAGTACGAGTCAAATACGTTGTTTATGCTAATCTGGGCTACGATTCTTTAGCGTCCTAACAGAGAAGCCTAGTAAACAGTAAAATGGATATAGATATAGTTGCATTGTTCTGTGAGTTACGTATGTACGATTTTGCCACGTGTTTCTGCAAGAACATATTTAGTAAAAATGAATAGTGTTAGTTCATTATTGGAAAAAGAGTTTTGTAGACTTTCTCTTGCAGACAAAGTAAAAATTAAAGAATTAGGTAGACCATTGCCTGATTTAAATTTATCGCAAACTTGTGCAAGGAGTGGTCAAAAGTGGACATTTACGCGGCGTTTTACAAGAGACATTTACAAACAAAAATTATAACACAGATGAAGGACAGATACTCATATCGTGGCCATCTACAAGCCGCTGAGTTATTTAACACGAAATCGATACCAACATTTTCTAAACAATTTCCAGGGGACCGTTTGGGAACTGTGTGTCATGCATATAAATTTTTGAATAAAACCAAATTAAAAACAGTATTAGAAGTCATTTACTCGCCTGCAGATTTTTATCAAATAATTGGAGCCACAAATTTTCCTTCGTTATTGCTACAAAATAATCTCAGTGAATACTATAAAAATAATTAAAATTATTTTAACAACCCCGATGACCACTGCTGAATCAGAGCGTTGTTTTTCAACACTTAAAAGAATCAAGACTTTTTTGCGAAATGCTGTGGGTAATGATCGTTTAAACGCATTGGCGTAGACGTGTATTAATAAAAATGTGGTGCGAGATATTTACAATTTTAACGAAAAAGTTTTGGAAAAGTTTATATCAATGAAAGATAGAAGAGTGGAATTCACTTTCAAGAAATGATTGAATTTAATCATTTTGCATCCATTTTAGGTAAGATTTCTCACTATTATGTTATTTTTTAAGAAATGCGCCCCCCCAGATTGAAATGGCACTGCTTAAAAGTAAATGTATTCAACATATCTAATTTCGGCAGTTCCTCGAAGGACTCGGTACTTCATCATGGCATATGTTGATGGGTTATGGAATATTTTTCATGTTGAATATTATGTAAATTAACGCTGCGGCTTATAAATTTAAATAAATATCCTTTACCGGTATGAATATGCCTAATAGGAAAGAAGAGACATTTATTTTGATTGACCCTTGAGAATTCTATAAAGTGTCCCGGGGAATATCATTCCTAAAAATATCACCCGTGCTTCTTCTCAGTCGTAACGATCAGCTAATTCTTTCATCTCCCTTATAGCTTCTTATGTTATTTTATTTTATTTTTATTCACACGTCCTCAACTATCTCACCCTCGCATACTCCAATCTCAATCCCTCTACTCCTTTCTCATTCATTCCCTACCTTCTATAACAAATTGCACAATATCTCGCTTGTTGTCGTTGAAAATTGAAAGAAACTGAACTAGATAATCGAATCAGAACGTAACGCGCGTAGCAAATTGAATATAAGCATCGAATTCGAGATCTCAGCTGTCACGGAAGATTACTTGCCTCAAGATATATTAAATACACAATGCACGACATGTAACATATGCCACGTGTGATAAGACTTGCGAATCTTCTGTGAATTTCAATTATAATTTATCTTACGCTCCAAATCCGAAGATTTACGAAAAGTGGCCAAAATTTGTGTTTAGATATTCCCAAATAAATCAAACTAACTTTGATTGAGTAGAACTATGTTTAATGAGCTATACAAACCTTAGCGTTGTTTCTGATCTTTAGAAAGATGTGCTTAGTGAATTATATCAAATATTTTGTAGGTAAAAATAAGGTAATTTATGGTATCCACCTTTTGAATTAATATTTCAAGCAGCAATTTCACGATGACAAGCTACATAGATAACTAAAACTTCTTACGCGGGCTTTGTTTAAACTGTTAAATAAGCAGAGCTATTATTAGTCGCACAAGAATGCGCGAAATATGTCCAATTATTTTTTTGAATATCTTTCATACGTAATATCTTCATCTTTCAATAATATATCGAATTTCAAATTTTTGCGCACTCTAAACTGTGGTTTTGAATAAATTTCGAAACATTCTTCGAATTCAACACTTAGTCTAAATATATTTGTATTTTAATCCAAAAATGAAGAGATTATTTTAGTATCTGATTTAATATAAATTATTTCATCATTCACGAAACATGTCCAATTATTTTTTTGAATATCTTTCATACGTTAAACAATAATATACCGAATTTCGAATTTTTGCGCATTCTAAACTGTGGTTTTGAATAAATTTCGAAACATTCTTCGAATTCAACACTTAGTCTAAATATATTTGTATTTTAATCCAAAAATGAAGAGATTTTTTTAGTATCTGATTTAATATAAATTATTTCATCATTCACGAAACATGTCCAATTATTTTTTTGAATATCTTTCATACGTTAAACAATAATATACCGAATTTCGAATTTTTGCGCACTCTAAACTGTGGTTTTGAATAAATTTCGAAACATTCTTCGAATTCAACACTTAGTCTAAATATATTTATATTTTAATCCAAAAATGAAGAGATTTTTTTAGTATCTGATTTAATATAAATTATTTCATCATTCACGAAACATGTCCAATTATTTTTTTTTATATCTTTTATACGTTAAACAATAATATATCGAATTTCGAATTTTTGCGCACTCTAAACTGTGGTTTTGAATAAATTTCGAAACATTCTTCGAATTCAACACTTAGTCTAAATATATTTGTATTTTAATCCAAAAATGAAGAGATTTTTTTAGTATCTGATTTAATATAAATTATTTCATCATTCACGAAACATGTCCAATTATTTTTTCGAATATCTTTTATACGTTAAACAATAATATATCGAATTTCGAATTTTTGCGCACTCTAAACTGCGGTTTTGAATAAATTTCGAAACATTCTTCGAATTCAACACTTAGTCTAAATATATTTGTATTTTAATCCAAAAATGAAGAGATTTTTTTAGTATCTGATTTAATACAAATTCATCAACAAATATATGCGAATTTGTTTTAGGATTTGGCTCATCTAGTTTATATATTTAAAACTCTTTAAATCGTATGGGATAAGAGGTGTGAAAATTTCAAATGGTTTTGTAAATGTCGGATTAACACTACGGAACTACAAAATATTTTGCATCTACAAAAGCAAATCAAAAATAAAACCACTTTTATACAAACTAATTCTGGTGATCAAATAATCCTACCGCCAACGATCCCTATAATAAAAACAAATTGTTTATACTAACACAATCACCACTGTACAAACAAAAGTACAAATAATACGGTAACATTTGAACATGAGAATATCAGATGTATAATGCAGATTATATTGATCTATTTCAAACTGAAATTCGTAAGAATATATTTAAATATATGGAAATCCAATGAAAAAATATATTGCACTTTAGATTCTGGAATTCGTCCTTTAGTTAAAGAGTCCGCAATCCTAAAGATTGGTTGGAAACAGCACGCCATGCCGATCTATCCTGTGCTAATCCCTTCATCTCCCTATAGCTATTCATCTCAACGTCTTCAACTATCTGACTCACATACTCCAATCTAGGCCTACCCACCCCTCTCTTTCCCTCCACTCTACCTTCTATGATCAATTGCATAATCCCCCCATGCCTAAGAATATGCCCTACTAATCTGTCTCTCCTACGCTGTAACACTCTCCAAATACTTCTCTTCTCCCCTACTAACTCTAGTACAGCTTCATTTGTTACTTTATCTTCCCAACCAATCCTCATCATCCTCCTATAATACCACATTTCAAGTGCTTCTAATCTACGCTTCTCTTCCTTTCCTATAGTCCACGCCTCACACCCGTACAGTGCTACACTCCAAACATATACCTTCAGTAATCTTTTTCTAATACCCAAGTCAATATTTGATCTTAAAATCTGTTCCTTTTCTACGAATGCCTTCCTACCCTGTGCTATCCTACACTTTATATCTACCTTGCTTCGATTATCTTTTGTGATTCTAGTGCCTAAATAACAAAAATCTGACACTTCTTCGATTCTATTATCTCCTATTGAGATCCTCATTTTTCTACTGCATTCCTTTTTGTCACACCTCATCACTTTAGTTTTACCTATATTTATTTTCATTTTAAAATCCCTAGTCAATACTGCCTGCATACCATTCAATACCCTTTCTAAATTCTTTTCGCTTTCTTCCAATATAGCTATATCGTCGGCGAATCTCAACATATATATTTTCTCTCCCTGTACATTCACACCTACACTATACTCTTCTTTTACTTTGTTTATTGCATCTTCTATATATAGATTAAATAATAACGGTGAGAGTGTATATCCCTGCCGAACTCCCTTCCCTATTTTTGCTACCTCTTCTTCCCCCTCAATTCTAACTAAGGCAGTTTGGTGTTTATATAAATTAAAAATTATTCTCCTATCCTTATAATCTATACCCGTTTCTTTTAAAATTCTAAACATTATGTCCCAATCTACATTATCAAATGCCTTTTCTAAATCTACAAAAGCTATGCAAGTTACCTTTCCTACCCTCATTCTTTTTTCTACTACTGTTCTTAGTGCTAGAATCGCCTCCCTCGTCCCTCTGTTTTTCCTAAAACCAAACTGATCTTCTCCTAGCCTTTCCTCTACTTTATTTTCTAATCTCCTATAAATAATCTTTAACAATATCTTCGATGCATGTGATAGTAGGCTAATGGTCCTATAGTTCTCACACAAATTAGCTCCTATTTTCTTCGGCATTGTTACTATTCTACTACGCTGAAAATCCTGTGGTACTTCTCCCTTCTCATATATTTTACAAACTAACCTGTATAATCGCTCCTGCATTTTTTCCCCTGCGTGTTTTATTAATTCGGCTGGTATCATATCAATCCCCGCTGCTTTGTTATTCCGTAAATCATTTAATGCTCTATGAAACTCTGACCTAAGTATGCTAGGACCTAAGTCATCCTCATCTATCTGTTCCACACTTTCTAGCTCCTCCATGTCTTGCCTACCTTTATATAAATCTTCAAGATACTCCTTCCATCTTCTAGCTTTTTCCTTATTTTCTGTGAGTTCCTTACCCTGCTTATCACATATAATGTTACCCTTTGGTTTCACTTTAGAAAAATGTGACTTAATTTTCCTGTAGCCCAAATCTACTTTACCTCTTCTCATATCCTCCTCAATTTCCTCACAATTTCCTTTTATCCACTCTTCTTTCGCTAGCTTGCATTTCCTATTAATTAGGTTCCTTAGTTCCTTATATTTTTTTCTGTCCTGCTTCTGTGTTTCCAATTTTAATTTTCCTTCTTGCTTCTATCATTTCAACTATTTCTTCCGTGATCCATTCCCTCCTACCTGCCCTTTTCTTTGTGCCTAATACTTCATTTGCTGCTGTAGTTAACCCATTTCTGATTTCCCTCCATTCGCAATCTATGTCGCTCCTAGATGTTCCATTAGCCATGATTTCTACTTTCTGCTTGTACTTTTCACATACATCAGCTAATTTTAACCTTTCGACATCTACTCTGACCTGTTTAGACTTCTGTAATTTCTTGAATTTGACCTCTGAGTCCAGGACTACTAAATTATGGTCACTATCAATATCTGCTCCAGGGTAACTCTTACAATTCTTAATCTGGTTCCTAAACCTCTCTTTAACCAGTATGTAATCTATCTGATACCTCCTTATATCGTCTTTTATATTAAATCAATTATAGATCATTTTAATTATAAAATTTTAAATGATATTCGAGAGGTGACCAAACGGAATTTTATACCAAAATTAAATCCTCCATCCTTACTAAATATATACAACACGAATTGTGTTTTATAATTTATTAATTCTGCTTTTAACAAGTTCTTAAAGAATATATCTCAGCAGAAGCTGACATTTGATTCGAAAAATTATGCGTGTTATTTAAAGTATTTTCAATTCAATGCTTTTTGGGTTATACGTTTACAAAAAATTTACTCATACATTTCGCTTTTACATCATAAAGTGATGGTAAAGTGATGATGTTGATTTTGTATCATTTACCGAAGAATTGAATCGATATTCTCATGTTTGTCAATCGAATAAAATTATAAATTAGGATATATTTTACGGAAAGTCAACTGAAAATTTTTAATTAAATTATATACAATCCCGAATGATGTATATATGACAATTTATATTTATGAGGAATCGTCGATTCATTATTTCTAAAGCAAATCTCACTTTTGACTTAATCTTAGATTATGTTATGTTTAGAATTTCGTTATTAATTCAGAATTTGCAAAAAAAAAATATATATATCGACGTATAAATTTTTCGCAAATAATATCAATCGTGATCGTTTAAGCATTTGCTATTTGAACTACGTTCGATGTAATTTGACGTTTCCTAAGATTCCTCGAATACTTGTACGCTACTGGCTTGTAAAGGTAATATCAACTGTCATATATATGCCATTCGCGCAAGAACTAATTATATTACACATCTTTATATAGGTACCTCGCAGTCATCTTCGTCCCAGCGAAATCGACAGTTGACATGACCATTGCACTTGAGCGTATTGGAAATACAGGTGGCATCCTCGCAGTTGAACTCATCATCTGCACATTCCGAATCTGTAAATATATAAAGAAAAAAATAAAAAATTCGTGCGCGCGAAAAACACGTTCAATTGACATGTAACATGACAGGCGGTTATTGTATATCATATCGATAGTAGATTAGCAAAAATGTCTTGTCGAAGTATTCGATGAAGCAATATAGTAGCGAGTATATGTTTATACAGTGCCGTAACTAGCCTGTCATGTGTCCTGGGCAAGGATTCATTTTTGGGTCCCCTATTTTTTTTAATATATATAAAAAAGTTAGAAATAACACTTTTATGTTGTAAGTATAGAAAACAATAATCATTTTTGGGCCCCTAGGCCCCTGCCTAGATACGGCACTGTGTATATGGACTAGTGATTTAGGTGGAATCTTTTTTAATTTGAGTATTTTTTTGTTGAAAGTATCAAAGTTGATACCGCATAAGACTTAAATGATGTAAATTGAGATCCTCAACAACAATTTTGTATAGAAGCTGATTATTTAACAAATACGTACTAAAAATGACGAAATAATATTTCAATTCAATTTAAAAAAAAAAACGTTCGATTACGACAAATGCTTTATAAATCCAATTATAGTTGGAAAATATGCACTGACGTTGCATGCCGAATGCTGCGATTGAACGAAATCAGCTGTTCAGTAAATAACAATAGATGCGATTAAATGCCTATTTTGGTGTAAATTTTCGTATAGTGTACAATTATACGCGTGGTAAGTTACAATAAAAGGCTTGTCCATAAATAAAGGCATGACCATAAATTTACATAATAATGTAGCAGAAATTTAATAAAATGAAGAAATTTGATTGCAATATGCGCATATATATGCAGTTTTTTTGGCGAAATATGCAGGAAAAGGCAATAAAAAACAAAAATTGTCGTGAAATAAGGATAAATATGCACAAAAATGCAATAAAACGCTAAAATATGCAAGATATGCATTTTGCATATAATCCGAGGTTTAGTCATAAACATATTAGTAATTACGTAGCAATTCGCGCTAAAAAGAATATTTTTTACGTATAATTTTTGTTAAATCCTCACGATATAAAATCTCACACGTAAAAATAATTTTGCCACACATCCTAATACAGTTTGATTTTTATTGGTTTCGTCCTCTTAAGGGCAACAATGTTGCCTCGGCTTTTAGAGTGGTCTCTATAAACGGGATCCGGGTTTATCGGGTAACTTTCAGGCTAACCCATTATTGGGATAACGCTTGAATCGGGTTCAATTCCACATCGATAAAACAAACAATTCCAGGTGTGCAGAAATCAATTTGTTCAATGTTTACGAAAAAAGTCGTGTTCTAACGACATTAATCTGATTTTATGTGCGCTATTATATGTTAAAAATAATTAATAAACGATAACATAATTCGAAAGGATGTATCTATACAGAAATAATTTATTGACGAAAATATATTGTTTACTTTTATTAAAATATATTATTAATTGTTCGAAATATTCGTTTAAATAATCATTTTGTAAGTAGATGATGTTTAAACTGAAACTGATTGTTGAAAAAGTGTTTTAGAAATGTTTCAATAATTCCATTTCGATTTTTTTTTTTAATCAAAAATGCTTATATAGTAATTTTAATAATAAAAATGTTTCAATTTTATATGATGACTTCAATTAATATATAATACATTCTTAATTAGAGTATAAATAATAAAACAATCTTTTCTATAATAGCTAAGGAATAATATTGGGTAGTTAGTTAAAGAGTCCTCAATCCTAAAGATTGGTTGGAAACAGCACGCCATGCCGATCTATCCTGAGCTAATCCCTTCATCTCCCTATAGCTATTCATCTCAACGTCTTCAACTATCTGACTCACATACTCCAATCTAGGCCTACCTACCCCTCTCTTTCCCTCCACTCTACCTTCTATGATCAATTGCATAATCCCCCCATGCCTAAGAATATGCCCTACTAATCTGTCTCTCCTACGCTGTAACACTCTCCAGATACTTCTCTTCTCCCCTACTAACTCTAGTACAGCTTCATTTCTTACTTTATCTTCCCAACCAATCCTCATCATCCTCCTATAACACCACATTTCAAGTGCTTCTAATCTACGCTTCTCTTCCTTTCCTATAGTCCACGCCTCACACCCGTACAGTGCTACACTCCAAACATATACCTTCAGTAATCTTTTTCTAATACCCAAGTCAATATTTTATCTTAAAATCTGTTCTTTTTCTACGAATGCCTTCCTACCCTGTGCTATCCTACACTTTATATCTACCTTGCTTCGATTATCTTTTGTGATTCTACTGCCTAAATAACAAAAATCTGACACTTCTTCGATTCTATTATCTCCTATTGAGATCCTCATTTTTCTACTGCATTCCTTTTTGTCACACCTCATCACTTTAGTTTTACCTATATTTATTTTCATGTTAAAATCCCTAGTCAATACTGCCTGCATACCATTCAATACCCTTTCTAAATTCTTTTCGCTTTCTTCCAATATAGCTATATCGTCGGCGAATCTCAGCATATATATTTTCTCTCCCTGTACATTCACACCTACACTATACTCTTCTTTTACTTTGTTTATTGCATCTTCTATATATAGATTAAATAATAACGGTGAGAGTGTACATCCCTGCCGAACTCCCTTCCCTATTTTTGCTACCTCTTCTTCCCCCTCAATTCTAACTAAGGCAGTTTGGTGTTTATATAAATTAAAGATTATTCTCCTATCCTTATAATCTATACCCGTTTCTTTTAAAATTCTAAACATTATGTCCCAATCTACATTATCAAATGCCTTTTCTAAATCTACAAAAGCTATGCAAGTTACCTTTCCTACCCTCATTCTTTTTTCTACTACTGTTCTTAGTGCTAGAATCGCCTCCCTCGTCCCTCTGTTTTTCCTAAAACCAAACTGATCTTCTCCTAGCCTTTCCTCTACTTTATTTTCTAATCTCCTATAAATAATCTTTAGCAATATCTTCGATGCATGTGATAGTAGGCTAATGGTCCTATAGTTCTCACACAAATTAGCTCCTATTTTCTTCGGCATTGTTACTATTCTACTACGCTGAAAATCCTGTGGTACTTCTCCCTTCTCATATATTTTACAAACTAACCTGTATAATCGCTCCTGCATTTTTTCCCCTGCGTGTTTTATTAATTCGTCTGGTATCATATCATAATATTGGGTAAAGTAATAATAATAATTTTTTTATTTAAATTCAAAATAACTAGCTGGCAATGTATACATAAAATTCTGTTAACGTAAACACGTTTAGGAATTTGCTGATAACGAATACTCGAGAGAGTTGCTGCAGGTGTTTTTCAGTTGCTGCAAAATTGTTCTAAACTCGATCGAAGCGAATGTTGAAAAAGTGTGTAATCGTGTCCATCGTCGTTGTCGTACTAGAATATACAGACGCCGATGCTTCCTCGGTCAGTGTTAATTATTACGTCTTGAAATGAGCCCGTGCTGTTGTTAATTTCTTTAAAGAAATTCCCAAAGAACTAGTTGGTGCACCCCACATTGAGTGATATACTAAATTGAAGGGCGTCAGTCAGCCATAATATAAAAACCATAATGATTGTGAAATAATGAACACATTCGTGCCAAAATTTTGATGGAAATTGAATTAATAATTCGAATGTTTTGCAGAAAATCCACAAAGTGAAAAATATGTGTATAAAAAACAAGGGATATGATAAACAAGATTAATAATAAGGTAAGCTTTTTTCTGGTTCGTAATATATTCATTTTTACAACTAATAATGTAATAAGGTAATATAAAAATATTATATCCATTTATTAATTTTAAATTTGTACTTCTTCGCAAACAATTTGACCTTGTTTAATTTATATTACCTAAAAATTTTTTTTTTCAATAATTTTCAAGATTTTTCGAATTAGATAGATAGATAGTTGTTTATGTTAAAAAATTTTTTTTTTACAAACGTCAGAGGTACAACAATTACAAAAATACAAAAAATATATTTTACAATCTAAAAAGAATCATTTGTGGCTATAATTTTATTATTGTAAGATAACGATAATAATATTGTACAACCTCTTTATAGCCAATTGTTTTAAATAAAATAAATAAATAAAAATATATATCCAAATGGTCGAAGACCAAATATCCAATTATATTATTTTAATATATTCTATATTAATATCAAGATTTTTTTTACAATTATCTAAGCGTGATTAATATTTTATGTTATGTTAATTTTCGTATAATTTGGGCAAAAATAAGACTAAAATTTGCTGGAATTAATTTTTTGAGAAGCCACTATAAGACATTGGTCTCTATTTGAAAATAAAGGGTTGAGGTAGCTGGACTTTTGGGGCTAAATGTCAATATATATAAATATATTTTACAAAAAATATTAAATCAATTTACACATTCATTATTGTCAGTATATTTCACTTAAAACAACGGAGAGTATTTTTTCAAATATAAATTATTACACAATCGATTTATACTTATATAAACAATCTACTGTAATTAGGATTATATCCCGTTGAGGTAGTTTCCACAAAATAAAATAAAAATATACTTATAATACATTAATTCTACATATAAATAAAATATAATATACCCAACTTTTTAATAGCTTCAGAATTATATTAAATTTTTTCTCTTTGTTGTCCGATGTAATCCAATGGTCATTTATAATACATTAATATGTCATTCACAATACATATGTGGCTGTATATTTTAATATTTCGTCCGTTACCTGATAAAAAAAATTATGCGTGAGACTCTCGCGCGGTAGAATTGCAACTTCTTAGCTCCTAGGAAAAGTAGATTTTATGCATCGCCTTTTTTCCATTTGTTAACGATTTTTCTATTCGATATTCGATCACATATGGAACACACTGTACTTAGCGAATTATTGACAAATTGTTTATCAAATTGGCGATAAGCAGGTTGAAAGAATATAAATTTTGTGTTTGATGCACTAGTGGGTGCATTTCTATTTGCCGATGGCTCGCTCAGCTGTATCAGATTCATTTCGTTGATCTCTCACACCGCGTGTTGTATCTTCACGTTTATTTAGCTTTAAATAATTTTGTATAAAATATCATATTGTTGATATGACCTATAATTGTCTAAACAATGAAAAAAAAACATGCGTGAGACACTCACGCGGTAGAAGTGAAACTTTTTAGCTCCTAGGAAACTTCTTATTGCTTTTTTTCTCCATTTGTTAACGATTTGATTTTGATTTATTTTGATTGATTTTGATTGACACTCTGATCATCAAAGAAAGCATTATGCACTGTAATGTCGTACAGTCTATAAAGAGGAGTTTGGATTCAATTTTGTGTATGATGCACTAGTGGGTGCATTTATATTTGTCGATTTGACAACGAAAACCATTTGATTTCGATAGCATTGGAATGGTATTCCGAGTGAGAGCATTTCGGCATGAATTGCACGCTATCACATCTCTAATGATAATGGCTGGAAACGCAGTATGTAAAAGTTGCTCGTGCTTAGGATCAACATGTTTCACATCGTTCTTAAACCATATTCGATCACATATGGAACACACTGTATCTATCGGATTATTGAAGAATTGTTTATCAAATTGGCGATGAGCAGGTTCAAAGAATGTAAATTTTGTGTATGATGCACTAGTGGGTGCATTTCTATTTGTCGATGGCTCGCTCAGCTGTATCAGATTCATTTGGTTGATCTCTCACACCGCGTGTTGTATCTTCACGTGTAGCCTGAATCAGTGGCATTCAAATTCTCTATACCACTCACTGTGTCCTCACTTAACGACGGTATCGATTCATCCAGTGTATTTGAAGTCGTTGGAAGGTTGTGTTGTCCACCGTGTTTCTTTAACACCCTTTGCCTGGCTCGATACTCTCTACTTCTTTCCAAGGTACTTGTTGGCACTTTTCTTGGCGGTTTATTCGCTTTCTTCCGTTCTTTAAAGGCTCGCACTCTGTCTGTACTTGTCTTTTTCTCCATTTCACACTATGGAAATTGTTAGCTAAAAGATTAAGCTGCGTTTGTGTAATATGTAATAAAATACGCAAGCGTCTACTGGTTGCCTTATGCCACGTATACAAACAGCACACACGGCGCATGCGCGTAGCGCGTTTCACTTTTCGTGACGTTCAGGCCAATTTGCCCTACCGCGCCTATACAAGTTATTTTTACCCGAAACGTTAGCACCTTTTTCGCATTTTCGTCTGCACTAAACGCGGCTAATAAATTGACAAGACACGTATCGGGCGTCCCATGTAAAGCAAAACTTACTTGATTTATCATTTTCCCTATACGCGGTAAATATCGCCTCGAACGTAGATTTGTTGGCCCGCGGTTCCGCAAAGAACCGTATGAACATGACATTGTTACTGCTGGATACGGTGTCCGCGATGGAACCGCAAAAGTTCTTATTGCGTGAAGGAATGTCGGTGTGATCACTAAACACATCCACGAAATTGCTATCGCAGTCGTTAGGCTTCGCCAGCTGGAAATCGATGAACAACAATTGGATCTGAAAATGAAAAGACGGATGGTGAAATTCACGTGTACCTAAAAACACAATTCGCAGTTTTCTTTTACCATCCCGCAAAGATATATAATAAATTAATCGATGCATTTTTGTAAATTTCGAAATGTGCATGAAGTTTATTTTATAATTAGGGCATTATTTACCATTTACGGTACTATTTATTATATTATTAAAAATAGATAATATAAAAAAAAATTCAAACAGCTCGTAAATAGTTGCACAACTTCTTTGTTTTACGCGCCAAGTTTTTAAGATATAAATACGCTGATACGTTTATCATTCTAGCTTGTGCATTATTTTTTGAATTTTTAGTACCTGCAAGTAGCTGAAATTTAGTTTAAAAGTCAATTTTAATTATTCTCTATTGGCACACCTGATTTGCAATTTTCCAATTTATTTGAGTGCCATCGATAAAAATAAAAATAATTAGTATTTTGCGGCGAAAAATTCATTCTGAAATTTATTACAACCCTCAACCCCTATCTATTCTTAATTGTATCCAATAACATGGTACTTTAAGCGTAAATATCTTAGAAGCGAATCTTATAATGATCTTATAAATGTCACTATACCAAAAATTCTTATTTGGAATATAAAATACTACAGAAAAAACAGAATTAATTTTCATTTACTGCGAAATTACGGTATGAGGTAATATCAATTAAAATACGATTGCGTCGATTATGTACTAATTTATAAAAAAAAAAAACGACAATAAATTCTTTGCAGTTGTATCATTCAACTTTTATATGACTTAGTTTGCAGAGTTTCAGTTTATATCGGTTTAGAATAAAACGACAAATATATTTCAAAAATGTGTGGTATCCCCTTAAGAATCTTCAGTGGAGGTCCAGAATTATTGGTGTAAGAAAAACACTGCAAGACAAATTCTTTTTTAATTTTGGCATTTTGTACGCTACATTTTAGCCACCGTGTCTTTGTGTCTTGATACGATTTTACTTCCGATAAAAACTCTTCTTATATGGTATATGTGTTACACACAAATGGGGCTAGGAGATGGTCCGTGCTTCGGTCACTATATCACTTTAGTATCGGTCAATCTACTCTTCATTATAATATAGTGCAGCGTAGCTGGATCAACTCGTTTATATTTGCACAGGGTAGGCCACCGAAGATGCCACTGATTTTTTTTTTTAGCAAAAAATCATAAATAGAAAGCGAAAAATTTGCATTTATATATACAGTTATATTTTATATTATCTTTATCTAGTTTATATAGATATCAAATCTGGGTCATTAAAATATTTTTATTTATACAGCGTATTGCATTTTATATGAGGTCTTCAATCCTTGTATTTTCCACGAAATGTTATAATTGTTCTATATTCTGCTTGAATTTCGTTTTATTTATACTTACAAAATTTCCTTTTGTTTTTTTTTTGTATAAAAAAATATGACACATCATAAGCCATAGAAGAAAAACTGTCATAACATTAAAATGTGAAATATAATTTATAAAATCGAAATATTTTAACTTTATGTACCTTACTTATGTTCTATACAGGATAATTATATGTACGGTTGATATTTTGACAATTTAAAATGTTTTAAATTATTAAAAATTAAATCTGATAAATGGAACACCTCGTATATTCTAATATAGTCGTACGTAGAATTTTATGGACTTTTTTGATATATAGTTAACTATAGCAAAACTAAGAGATTTTCTAAACATTATATTATATCCATAAAAACGAATGTATCATATATATTAAGCGAAAATCTTATATTGCTATGGAAAACGTCAGTCATATAATTTAATAAAAATTTCATTTTACTTCATGTGCAGGATTAATCCGAAAACGTAGCTTTTTGTCTACTAATTACCCTGTATATTTGTGGAACAATTCCGTTTTACAATTTTAATTTTTGCTTGAACCATGTTGTAGTAACTTTTTAATTATTAAAAATTTTACTACAATCGAGAATTTTTAAGAATTTAGTAATTTTAAAATTTTGCAAGTCCTTTTGTTGCCAATTAATGAAAATATGCTTCGTCCTATATTTTACATTCCATTTTCCTACGATAAAGAAATATTAATAAATAATTACTCGAATGCGAACCAAAGAACTTAAAAACTTTTAGTCGTATTAATAATATTGTTTATTTTCATATATTTACTTTTTGGAAAAATAATGAATTTTTACGTCGTTAGGTGAAACGAATGAATAAGAAGTTGCATAGCGCATTGCTACAATTAAAAATCTTGTAATGGATTATTTTATTATTATCTTTTGTTCGGTCGTAAATTATGATAAATAATTTTCTAATAAAATACGTCTGCCAATCCTTTTACCAACGCTAATACGTTTATATACTTTCCTTTTCTTCGAAAAAAATAATTAAAATACATTAAAGTTTTATTTGCTGCTGAATAACGACGGAAATAAAAAGTACGTAGTAACTTTTAACGCGCGATGGAAAATATAAAAATTCGCATTGATGTTTCATTTCACATTTATTAGCGCCATAAAAGCGTAACCGTTGGAACGGGTTTTAAACAGAAAATAATACTTTGTGTCTTGGAGTATTTTCTTCAATTCTTGAATTCGCCCAAACCAGACAAAGCCATTATGACACGTTAATAAAGGCGATGGAATTATTCCATTTTGTAAAAGTTTTCAATATAAGCGATTTCGTTTATTTTCTTTAAAAATAAGATTTGAACTTATTAAGACGATTGTTTTTAATAATGGCAGATCTTGATTAGCTGTCAATTAAATTTTACAATCACCAATTTTTTTTTATATAAAAAATGCATACTAATTAGATTCGTTTTTTCTTTTTTTATATCCACTAACACCAAAGCATACAAAAATTATTAAATGATTGTTTACTTTGAACTTAAAATATCGATGGTACAAAACGCCTTCTGGACTCGGAAAAATACTTCTGAAAAGTAGTCACTTAGTGTGAATTTCAAAATTGTTTTTTATATCGTTTCCTGTCGAAAAAAAAATTGATAATCTGTCTGAATTAAATGTAATATTTTACATTTAAGATGTGTTTGTTCATCATACGACTTAAGTTAAAGAGTCCGCAATCCTAAAGATTGGTTGGAAACAGCACGCCATGCCGATCTATCCTGAGCTAATCCCTTCATCTCCCTATAGCTATTCATCTCAACGTCTTCAACTATCTGATTCACATACTCCAATTTAGGCCTACCTACCCCTCTCTTTCCCTCCACTCTACCTTCTATGATCAATTGCATAATCCCCCCATGCCTAAGAATATGCCCTACTAATCTGTCTCTCCTACGCTGTAACACTCTCCAGATACTTCTCTTCTACCCTACTAACTCTAGTACAGCTTCATTTGTTACTTTATCTTCCCAACCAATCCTCATCATCCTCCTATAACACCACATTTCGAATGGTTGTAATCTACGCTTCTCTTCCTTTCCTATAGTCCACGCCTCACACCCGTACAGTGCTACACTCCAAACATATACCTTCAGTAATATTTTTCTAATACCCAAGTCAATATTTGATCTTAAAATCTGTTCCTTTTCTACGAATGCCTTCCTACCCTGTGCTATCCTACACTTTATATCTATCTTGCTTCGATTATCTTTTGTGATTCTACTGCCTAAATAACAAAAATCTGACACTTCTTCGATTCTATTATCTCCTATTGTGATCCTCATTTTTCTACTGCATTCCTTTTTGTCACACCTCATCACTTTAGTTTTACCTATATTTATTTTCATGTTAAAATCCCTAGTCAATACTGCCTGCATACCATTCAATACCCTTTCTAAATTCTTTTCGCTTTCTTCCAATATAGCTATATCGTCGGCGAATCTCAACATATATATTTTCTCTCCCTGTACATTCACACCTACACTATACTCTTCTTTTACTTTGTTTATTGCATCTTCTATATATAGATTAAATAATAACGGTGAAAGCGTACATCCCTGCCGAACTCCCTTCATACGACTATATTTATACTTTTTTTGGCAAAGATTTTAAGTATGTCTGAAATTTGGACATGTATAAAATAACTTCTTTCTTTCCATTGAAAAGAGAATTTGCCGAAGAGATATAAAAACTAAATATTTTTTTAAAAATGTGATCTATTATTTTTTAAAGCGAGGAAAGCTGCATCAAAGTCGAAATTCATTTTTGCGATTATATCAATTAAAGCGCTGCGTGCCAATTTAAATTTGGACACAATTTTCGAACATGATACGCTTTTGAATTTGCTCGAAACGATTTGGAGTGAAATGAATTTATTTTCGATGGAACCAGTCCAGTACATGACCATTAGAAATTTCAAAGCGCTAATTTATCGACATCCATTCGAAGTAACTGGATGGTGGTGCGATCGTGGCCAGGGCAGGCTATGATAGAGATTATTCGTGGCAATGTTCAGAATGAATGAGTTGGGTATGAGAAAAATCTGTGTAAGTGGAAAAGTAGTCGTGAATATTTTTTTGGGGGTATTATCCGAATGTTGAGGAAGAGGTAAGGTAGATTTGGCCTGCAGGAAAATTAAGTGTCATTTTTCTAAAGGAGATCGCAGAAAATATAAACAAAGCTAGAAGATGGAAGAGTATTTCGAAGGTTTATAAAGAGATAGGCAGGAAATGGAGGAGTTGAAAATGTAGAAGAGTTAGATCAAGATGATTTAAGTCCTAACATTCTTCAGTCAGAGTTTGATACGTGTTAAGGAATAACAAAGCAGTAGAATTAATAAAACAGGCAGGGGAAAAGATGCAGGATCGATTGTACAGGCTAGTTTGTAGGAAGGAGAAGTACCACAGGATTTTCAGTGCTGTAGAATAGTCATTGACAATGCCGAAGAAGTTAGGAGCTAATTATAGGTTTACTTATCGCATGCATCGAAGATATTGTTAAGGATTATTGATCGAAGATTAGAAAATAAAGTAGAAGAAAGGCTAGGAGAAGGTCAGAGAAACGTAACATGGCAGCATTTGAAATGTGGTGCTGTAGGACGATGATGAGGATTGGTTGGGTACCTAAAGTGACAAATGAGGTAAAGTGTGTGAGTAAAGGAAAGATTCGTATTTGGAAGATATTACAGCATAAGAGAGATATATGAGTAGAAATGTGGGTATTGTAAATAGTTATAGAGAAAGTGCAGTAGAAGAAACGAAGGGGTACGTAGGCATAGATTAGGGTATGCTATAAGGAAATGAAGGAGTTAACCAAGGAGATATTGGCTATTATTAATCAATCCCTGAGATTTAGCGATGGCAAACTGTAGGTCACTTTGAGGACCTAGTTCGTAGTTCATTTCAATGTACCGTTCACGAATTATAGCTCGTGAACTACTAACATCTTTTAAAAATGAACTAGTTCACGACCTATATGAAATACATGCACATATTGAATATAATGTCTTTTTCTAAATATAAAAATATTAAATGGTAAAAAATAAATAAATTGAAATATTACAATACATATTTTGAATTAGGAATGAGGAAGAAAAGACAACAATGTTTATAAATTATACAAAACATATATATAAGGAAATATAATCTTCTCTAGGTACTCACGATTATTTATATAAAGTTCTAAAATACTTTTTAGTAGTTACTGATGAAAATGTTTACTACTTTACTAGCACTTGAAAATTAAATGCACAAACTATAATAAAATGAACTAAATAGAATCGTTTTCTTTGGCGTTATAATTTGTATTTTCTATTTCGAATCTTCTGTGTTCAAACTTCAAAACTTCGATTTGATATTAAGTGATTGCATTGCACTCAGTATGAAATAAAAGAACTATAAGATTTAGATGTTTATTTTTGCATTATTGCACAAATTTGCTATAGCATGACATATTTAATCTTGCGAATATATTAATTATATTATTCCAAATGAAATCTGATACCAACATATAAATTGTGACTCGCTCGGCAATGCTGCTGTTGCAATATCGCATCGAGTTTCCTATTTCGTTCCGTTCACCAACACACTTGTATCACTAAATAAATATTAGTACTGTATATGTAATGTATACTATACTGCATCGTTTACGAGTCGTTGTGATTCAGGACCTAGTACAAGTACATCAATGCGTACACCGTGCACCATGTAGTTCATAGTTCACGAACTAGGTAGTCATAATGACCTATAGGTCGTTGCAAAATATCGTCACGGTCATTTGATTGAACCGTTCAGAGTGAACGGTTCGCGAGTGAACTACACAGCGCTAGATTCAATTATACAAAACGATAGATTTATTGGATGTATATTACCGACTTAACCTCTTATTTGAGCCAGCCTGCTTTTTATAGCCACCTAATTACTTCAGTTATTCTTTGTTTTACTATTTGTTAAATAACAGAAATTTAATACATCTTCTATTGTTTTTTTATTTTTATTCTACCATTTTTTATTCTACCATCTTCTATTCTTATCCTATTCTTTCGCCTGCATTCCTTCTTGTCACACTTCATGGTCACTTTGGTCTTGCTTATGTTAGTCATTACTTTCTGCATACTATTTAATACCTGTTTAATTTAAATATATAATATTAATGTGAATTTTTTATAGTATTCACTAGTAGAAAATGATCATTTATAATTTTTTTTTACCCACTATTATTATTAAATAAATGTTAGTACTGTATATGTAATGTATACTATACTGCATCGTTTACGAGTCGTTGTGATTCACACGACGGGTTCAGGACCTAGTACAAGTACATCAATGTGCCATGTAGTTAATAGTTCACGAACTAGGTCCTAGTGACCTATAGGTCGTTGCAAAACATCGTCACAGTCATTTGATTGAACGGTTCGCGAGTGAACTGCACATCGCTACTGCGATTAAAGATTTAACATAATCTTCAAAAATCTAAACCCAGTTTCCCAACAAATAGTAAAGTGCATAATTACAACAATCGCACTAAAAACAATCTACATATGCATAATTCCAGAACGAACGTAGGAAAATACACAGACAAAGCCAAAGTGGACTTTAACATACTTCCTAATGATATTAAAAATTGTTCTTTAAGAGGAACTAGTTTTATAGCTTCATGAATAATAATAAGAGCTTCATGAAGAAACCAATAACTCATCTGATCCCATTGTACCTGAATTGTCCTGTAAATTTTGACCGCATTAACAATCTACTAAAAATTTAAATATTCTAATTTAAAATTTAGACATAATAAACAAATAATCTTAATTTTAACACAAGCGTTTAAGACAATCAGTGATGTCACTAGAACTATAAGAAAAAATATGTTTAAACTTTATTTCTCCATCTGTGTGTGTCGTATCATTTAATATTTCCTATTCTTTTACTATTATTACTGTTATATTATTATTACTAAGAAGGTAACTGATTATTATTTTAAATTTCAGAAGTAAATTTAATTGAAGGAAATTTAGAATTTAATATTTGATTACAATCATCAATATTAGATTTTTCAGTATCAAAAATCGCAAAGATTAATTCATCTACGTATCTAATTGAAATTCTAGGAAAATAAATTTCAGTTTCTTTTAATTTAGTTTCAAAATAACTCATAAATAAATTAGCAATAAATGGACTTAAACAATTTACCATTTTTTTGCTCAAAGAATTTACCATTTAAAGAAAAACAATTCTGAGACATACATAATTTAGTAACTTTTAAGTATTCGTTAATAATAACATCATCCACAGAATTATTTTTTAGCATAACTTCAAGCAAAGTTTCAGGTTATAACATGAATTAATTATGTCTGTTTAATTTGATACAAATTTATTAAGCGGATCTTTTTTAATTTCTTGATAAGGTCCATTAGAAATGATAATATCACACCTATTTAAATAATCACATTTGTCTAAAATAACTAATTTATTTCCCACATCAGCCTTTAAGTAAAAACATTCGTTTTGTACGAGTCCTTTAACAATGTTATATTCCGATTTCTTTACAACCTTATTAATTAATTTTTAATTTGTTTCAATTTGGCGTAAGTAGTCAATTTTTAATTGTATCATCAGTGAATTGTAACGCACTTTCAATGCCAGCTACAAAGGACGTTTTATACAACTCAAATTATGCTTTAAAACTTTATTCAAAAGAGCTAGTTCATCATTATTAAAGGAGACAGGCGATTTATTAACTACAATATTCTTAATTATGTTGTTCTAGTTGAAGATTACGTTGGTTTTTGCACAAACGTTCAAATTGTAATTGTAAAATTGTAAATTGTAAAATTGTCAAATTCAAGAAATTACAGAAGTCCAAACAGGTCAGAGTAGATGTCGATAGGTTAAAATTAGCTGATGTATGTGAAAAGTACAAGCAGAAAGTAGAAATCATGGCTAATGGAACATCTAGGAACGACATAGATTGCGAATGGAGGGAAATCAGAAATGGATTAACTACAGCAGCAAATGAAGTATTAGGCACAAAGAAAAGGGCAGGTAGGAGGGAATGGATCACGGAAGAAATAGTTGAAATGATAGAAGCAAGAAGGAAAATTAAAATTGGAAACACAGAAGCAGGACAGAAAAAATATAAGGAACTAAGGAACTTAATTAATAGGAAATGCAAGCTAGCGAAAGAAGAGTGGATAAAAGGAAATTGTGAGGATATTGAGGAGGATATGAGAAGAGGTAAAGTAGATTTGGGCTACAGGAAAATTAAGTCACATTTTTCTAAAGTAAAACCAAAGGGTAACATTATATGTGATAAGCAGGGTAAGGAACTCACAGAAAATAAGGAAAAAGCTAGAAGATGGAAGGAGTATCTTGAAGATTTATATAAAGGTAGGCAGGACATGGAGGAGCTAGAAAGTGTGGAACAGATAGATGAGGATGACTTAGGTCCTAGCATACTTAGGTCAGAGTTTCATAGAGCATTAAATGATTTACGGAATAACAAAGCAGCGGGGATTGATATGATACCAGCCGAGTTAATAAAACACGCAGGGGGAAAAATGGAGGAGCGATTATACAGGTTAGTTTGTAAAATATATGAGAAGTGAGAAGTACCACAGGATTTTCAGCGTAGTAGAATAGTAACAATGCCGAAGAAAATAAGAGCTAATTTGTGTGAGAACTATAGGACCATTAGCCTACTATCACATGCATCGAGATATTGTTAAAGATTATTTATAGGAGATTAGAAAATAAAGTAGAGGAAAGGCTAGGAGAAGATCAGTTTGGTTTTAGGAAAAACAGAGGGACGAGAGAGGCGATTCTAGCACTAAGAACGGTAGTAGAAAAAAGAAATAGGGTAGGAAAGGTAACTTGCATAGCTTTTGTAGACTTAGAAAAGGCATTTGATAATGTAGATTGGGACATAATGTTTAGAATTTTAAAAGAAACGGGTATAGATTATAAGGATAGGAGAATAATTTTTAATTTGTATAAACACCAAACTGCCTTAGTTAGAATTGAGGGGGAAGAAGAGGTAGCAAAAATAGGAAAGGGAGTTCGGCAGGGATGTACACTCTCACCGTTATTATTTAATCTATATATAGAAGATGCAATAAACAAATTAAAAGAAGAGTATAGTGTAGGTGTGAATGTACAGGGAGAGAAAATATATATGTTGAGATTCGCCGACGATATAGCTATATTGGAAGAAAGCGAAAAGAATTTAGAAAGGGTATTGAATGGTATGCAGGCATAATTGACTAGGGATTTTAACATGAAAATAAATATAGGTAAAACTAAAGTGATGAGGTGTGACAAAAAGGAATGCAGTAGAAAAATGAGGATCTCAATAGGAGATAATAGAATCGAAGAAGTGTCAGATTTTTGTTATTTAGGCAGTAGAATCACAAAAGTTAATCGAAGCAAGGTAGATATAAAGTGTAGGATAGCACAGGGTAGGAAGGCATTCGTAGAAAAAGAACAGATTTTAAGATCAAATATTGACTTGGGTATTAGAAAAAGATTACTGAAGGTATATGTTTGGAGTGTAGCACTGTACGGGTGTGAGGCGTGGACTATAGGAAAGGAAGAGAAGCGTAGATTACAAGCATTCGAAATGTGGTGTTATAGGAGGATGATGAGGATTGGTTGGGAAGATAAAGTAACAAATGAAGCTGTACTAGAGTTAGTAGGGGAGAAGAGAAGTATCTGGAGAGTGTTACAGCGTAGGAGAGACAGATTAGTAGGGCATATTCTTAGGCATGGGGGGATTATGCAATTGATCATAGAAGGTAGAGTGGAGGGAAAGAGAGGGGTAGGTAGGCCTAGATTGGAGTATGTGAGTCAGATAGTTGAAGACGTTGAGATGAATAGCTATAGGGAGATGAAGGATTTAGCTCAGGATAGATCGGCATGGCGTGCTGTTTCCAACCAATCTTTAGGATTGCGGACTCTTTAACTAACTAAAATTGTAAATTGTAAATTCATTTTCATTAACATCAATAATCCTCTGCTGTTCATTATGAATACCCTGCACGGTGCAAACATGCACTGTGAGAGTGGGTTTTTGCTGGTGGTTTCCTTTCGTCTCTGGTCGATGATGTCGACGCAGCGAATTGCCGAAGCTATATGTTTGCCATATTGAGGAAATGAATTTATGTTTAACGGGAAAATTCTCTATATTTGATGGAATTGGAGATAATATGTGTAAACAGAAATGTGGTTGTGTATTCCTGTATTTGTGCAAAATAGCCTGGAAACTAAATGAAAAACTCTTATTGTTGGCACGTCATACCTCGTACGTGTGGTTGCCATAAAACTCTGCAATAAAATAATAATTTTATTGTCCTATTCCTTATTGAGATGTTATCGTAATTTTTATCTATTCAAATATTGACTTTCCGAATTTAAAACAACAAATCATTAATGAACATTTTTTCAGATATGAAATTTAATTTACATAAATTACTCAATTGTCTTAATTATCTCAATAAAATTTTTTTAAAAGAAAAATTAACGACTCAAAAAATAAAAAGAAAACTAAAGAAACTAAGTAATAACATACAGCATGTTATATTAAAAAATAAATAACATTTTCTACAATTCCCATCGCCTTAATTATACGCTCTGTATAAAATTACACCGCTTCAGCGTAACAATTATTTTTACACGTTATTATTAAAATGACGTGATGGTTCAAAATATATTGACCTTTGCTTTTCTAGCTACAACCCTTTTTATAAACTTTACATTTTCGCACTGTATACATACAAAATAATTCATTTGTAGACAACCAAAAGAAAATAAATTATTTCTAATAATCAAAAGCATACACGTTGAGTTAAAATTAATTTTTAAAATATTTAATTGTAATTGTAAAAGCGTATAAAACGCTTAAATTGTAATTTGATGTGGGCATTGAATAAATTAATAGGTTTTTTTGAAAAGTTTTTAGAATTAAAACTGTAATTGCCAATTTTAGTGTCTTGATATCTATCCTAAGAGTCTTACACAAGTGCTGGCATCAAAAATCGATTAATAATCTTTCCCTTTATTTTTTTTTCGATTTCAGCTCAATGTATCGATTCAAATATATTTTTCGTCCATCGGTTAATTCTTCAATTTTGGTTCGATTCACTGATCTTCTCTCGATTTTTTGATCTGAAATCGATGTTTCGATATCAGCGAACGATTAATCTAAACACCCATTCATTTTTAATCCAACTAGAAAGGTTAAGTTAAGAAAAGTTAGTGGCTTTTCATTATGGATATGGTTTAGGTTTACCCACAACTTTTTTGTAGAAATAAACATCTTAATTTACCTTGATATGTTCCTAATAACCCCAAGATCTCAGACATGCTTCACGGGCCTCGAGCTGTTTGTAATCTGATCCCATAACATAACATAACTTCTTTATTCGTTCCTGAGGTACCTATACAAATGAATAGCACTATATAATTTGATAAACTTACCCTCCATCCTTCCTTGACCGTAATGACCCATATGCAATCAATGGGTAGACTGTACTTGGCGTTGAACTCCAACGTTTTGTTATCGATGTCGGCCTTCTTCGGGAATCCCTCGTTCCCAGACACTGGTAAAACGCACGGACGCAGTTCTGGTGTTAGCACTGCAATTAAAGGGAGCGTCTTGTTTTTACAATTGCATAAGATAAATCTGATACGTTCGGAAATGTGAAATATTTTTAAATTCGGAAGCCATTGACATCTAATTTATGATCAGATGCCCTTAGGGTTTAGGGTTTTTAATCTATTAAGGTTGAGTTTTTTTTTTAATCTACAGCCGAACAATATATTTCTTGGTGTTTTGTTTTACAGCTGTAGTTAAGATCGTCTAAATTGGTACTTAACCTTCGGATGAGTAACCTTCGGAAGTAATACAATCTTAAGTAATGCCAATAAATGATAAATTGGGTACTGACATTTTTTTATATTACCGCTTCGATATTTATCTTAAACTAGAATGACTGAAAGTAAATTAGTGTGGAATTTAACCACGCTTTGTCCATCCACGATTATATACAGTAATAAAACAAGTACAAAATGGAAATTAATATATATTAACACTAAAATTATTGGGATTTTAAAAGAATTTAATCCGCCTGCAGGAAAATACATTTTTAATCAATTTCTTCAACAAAAAATATTTTTATCTGTGACAATAAATTTATTAACATCAGTCTAAAAACCATCACTTTCAACGAATACAAGAGTTTTTAGACATTTTCGTGCTTCGCCGATTAAATATGTATTTTTCACGACAAAAATTATTTTTTTATAAAAAATAGATTAAAAGTACATAAGTGACATTAGATATGCACAAATGAAAACATCGTCCTTTCATGGTGCAATTTTTTAAGTAGAATTTCTTGAATATTAAAAAGACAACATAATATTGCACGAAAATGTTAATTTGACAGAGTGAACCTGCAGCTGATGGAAATGAAACAAGAAATTTGTAGAAGGAAATTAATTCTTCTTCTAGTAGTACTCAACTTAAGAAATTGAACCTGAAAGGACGATATTATAAAAGGAGATTTTATAAAAATTATTAGCACAATCTTTTCATTTGCGCATCTAATTTTACTAATGTCTTAACAAATTACTAAAATTTAATAAAAATAATATAAAACTAAAACTAATTGAAGTTTTTTTTGTTGTTATAATTCAACAGAAATTGCCACTTTTACTTTAATATCTCAGAAATTAGGATATCCTATTAAAATTAACGAACGAGAAAATTGTAACGGTTCTTTAATTATTATAATTTCTTCGAATATTCAAATTATTATTTAAATTTACAATAGCATTTTCTAAATTAAATTAAATCTGAAATATATCCATCAAAACAATATTTCCTGATAGCGATGTCTTATCTTCTCCAGGTTCATTATCAAATCATGTAATTAATCTTTCAACGAAAAATTAATCTTTTAAACATTAAAAATTTGTTTTGTCTTTATCAAGTGATTAAATTTGTCGTTAAATTAATTGTGTATAGTAAATGGAATATTTATTATAATATTCATTTAGAGATTGATTTTTAGTCACTAGTAGCTAAAAAATACACTTTTGTTTTATATATTTTTCTGGAATTATACAAACTACGTCTAAGCTACATTTTATACTAAAAATATCCTAAGAAAATGGTTTTTTATCTTCCTACGCCTTGAGAAAGAAAATAGTACCAAAAGTATGAAAATCGTCATGAATATGAAATTTATTAAACAATTAAATTACATCATTCTAAATTACAAAAAAATTTACCAAAAAAGTATTTTTTGTAGTCATACGTTAGAATAAACAAATTTCCGAATGTTCCTTAAAGACCATTCTTTTATAGGTAAATAGTGTGACTGCAAAACAAAAAATGATAACAGGACCAAAGATTATTGCAAAAATCCACATATAGTGTGAATTTTGTTGGTCTGGTACGCGATCAGAATGCTTAAGGCAAGTGCAGAAACATTCTCAATCTGAGCTCTCTATTCGACTCGCCCATTTCCGTCCTCCGTCCACATCACAAGTGTTAAGAACCAGTGGTGTAGTCAGGACATTCATTTTTGTCACTGAAAATTGTTTCATTTTCACTTTTTTTTGTCTGAAAATGTGTTGTCACACAAAGCGGCGTTCAAATAAAAATAGACACATTTCAAGTGGTTAATATACATTTTGCGCCTGTAGCGCCTGGGCAATGTTAACTAGGTACAGTTTTACTTACCTGTCCATTTTTTTTTTACTATACTAAATGATTTTGTATTCCACAAACAACTAAGAGAAGTTTCTACCCCCCCTTGGCTACGCCACTGAAAAGTGACATTTTTGTGTCTGCCGGTTGAACGACATCTCGTGTCAAACCACTAAAATACTTTGTATGTGTGCGTTGGCAGATATTAGCTTTTCGGTTGCTGCAGTTAAAACCTAAAAGCCCCTCTTTGACTACATTTGGATGTAGTCAAAGAGGGGCTTACAGGAGAGCATACAGGATGAGTTGAATATATATATATAATTTGTATGTGATTTATATACACAGCTTATAAAAGGTAATTATTAATTCGTTTTCGTTTTACATTGCTGAAAATGTAACTATATGCAATGCATTTATGTGGCACATATTTATAATCAAGGATTTATGGCAGGACTAATGCTATTGTGTTTAATATTTAAAGAAGCGGTGGAATTTGTACATGTAATATACTATTACAGATATAGACGTTTTAAAAAGCATAAAATTTTTAATAGAAATATTCAAATTCAATTCTTAATTTGCGTTATTAAATTTATTAAATTGACATCAATCATTTATTTATGTTTATCTCCCTAGGCAATTTCAATTCAAATACATTAATCTTCAAAATGTTACTTCAATTTTATTAATTAACTTTATTATTATTTTTTATTAATTAACTTAGATATAGTATAAGGTATTCTTGAACTGCTATTTCACATGTCAGGGTCCACAAAAAAAATTACAAATTTCCAAAATTGTGGGACCTTTCAAAGAAATTCCTTTATTTTGAATTATCAACCCAAAATGTAGATGCCATTTACATAATTTAATCTCACATAATTTTAATTAAGAAAAAAACATAAATTTTTGCTTGTTCATATATCAACTTTGTGTTTTACATTCTTAGATTTTACATAAAGTTTTATTTGAATATATATACATGGAACTTGGAATAATAACTGCTTTTGCTAAAATTTGTATATTAAGGTAGCGAGTAATGAAAGAACAGTAAATTATTTTTGGTACAAATCAATTAATGGGATATTTGTCACAAGTCTGTTCAACAAATGTTCTATCGATGTCTGTTTTTTGTATACTTGTGTGAAATATCCATTTTCTTATTATACTACTTCTTCGTTGTTATAATAATCCTAGTTATAATAAAAGTATTATATCATAATATATAAATTCTGAAAGTTTCAGCGGTTGCGAAATATCGACGAAAAATGTCTCAGTGAAACATATTTTTCATATTTTGTTACATTTACCACTTAGAAATCTTTTTCAAGTGGCCTTCTGTACGCTTCACCGAGTAGTTCTTCAATCTCCAGCGAATTAATTGTACAAAGAACACTTACTATCAAAAGAAACACTAAAATTATTGGGATTTTAAAAGAATTTAATCCGCTTGCAGGAAAATACATTTTTAATCAATTTCTTATACAGCACATTTTTTATCTCTGAAAATAAATTTATTAACGTCAGAAATCTGGAAACGTCTAAAAACGATAATTTTCAACGAATACAAGAGTTTTTAGACATTTTCGTACTTCGCGGACTAAAAATGTATTTTTCACGGCAAAAAATATTTTTATCTTTGAAAATAAATTTATTAACGTTAGAGAGTTGGAAATGTCTAAAAACGATCACTATCAACAAATACAAGAGTTTTTAGACATTTTCGTGCTTCGCCGATTAAAAATGTATTTTTCACGACAAAAAATATTTATTGTGTGAAAATGAATTTATTAACGTCAGAGAGCTGGAAACGTCTAAAAACGATCACTTTCAACGAATACAAGAGTTTTTAGACATTTTCGTGCTTCGCCGATTAAATATCAATTTTTCACGACAAAAAATATTTATTGTGTGAAAATAAATTTATTAACGTCAGAGAGTTGGAAACGTCTAAAAACGATCACTTTCAACGAATACAAGAGTTTTTAGACATTTTCGTGCTTCGCCGATTAAATATCTATTTTTCACGACAAAAAATATTTATTGTGTGAAAATAAATTTATTAACGTTAGAGAGTTGGAAACGTCTCAAAACGATCACTTTCAATGAATACAAGAGTTTTTAGACATTTTCGTACTTCGCGGACTAAAAATGTATTTTTCACGACAAAAAATATTTTTATCTGTGAGAATAAATTTATTAACGTCAGAAAGCTGGAAACGTCTAAAAACGATCACTTTATACGAATACAAGAGTTTTTAGACATTTTCGTGCTTCGCAGACTAAAAATGTATTTTTCACGAAAAAAAAAATTTTTTTATTTGTGGAAATAAATTGATTAACGTCAGAATCAGTGTGCAACGTTTTATATATGTACGTAAATGGAAATATGTTAAAATATCAGAAATAATGTTTACGTCCTCCATCCGTTTTTTCCACAACGCAAAAAAAAATCAGTTTTAAGCATAGTTGATTGATATGGGCCTAAATGGTAGATTAGGATTTGATTGTACTATTGCAGATGCTGTGCAATTCGATAATACTATAATCGCTCTATTTTCGAATGACCGGCCAACGATTATGCACGTGCAGACACGGCCCCGAGAAATTCAACGTCCCAGACAAATTTTGAAATTGCGAATTTATCCTCAGTTCATCTCCCTATAGTTAGTCATCCCGCACACATCCTCTGACCTACATAATCCAACCTACCCCTTGCTTTCCCTCTACCTCACCTTCTATAACTAATTGCATGGTACCACCATGCCTAAGAATGTGACCTACTGTAATACTTCTCTCCTTATACATATATATTTTCGCAACAACATTTTGTTGACAGTACTTGTGTCAATTTTTTAAACGCAGTCTACAAACAACGCAACCTTAGCCTGGGGTCTAAGGCCGGCACTGTGTGCGCACGTGAACGTGTTAATGTAAAATGTTCTTGTCGGATGCCCGAAACAGAGAAATAGCACGTGTTTATTAGTCATGCCATTTAACAATGGATATATTACGTATGGTCACTCATGAGTCCGTTTGTGCTGACCACAATCGTCAGCTGACTGATTCTCGATCTGGGATTTGGGCCGTGCATGATATCTTCATTCAGCGACGCCAACAACTGATTTATATACAATGTATATCAAGTTTGCATTTATTCATATTGCCGCTCTGAAAGTAGTAGGGCCAAATTTGTTATTAGTGTCTAATAGCTTGGGGTACCTTTCTATTCTGAGCAAAGTTTGGTGCCGTAACATTTCTCGATAAGGGTAGAATAGTATATTAAAAAAACGAATTTCATAAGGCAGGTTTTGAAGGCACGAGTTCAAGTTTAGAAAATGTGTGTTACGAAATGACTTATGAAATGAGTTTTTTATATACTATTTTTTCTAATTTACGTCTTTTATGCCCTTTTTATATAAAAAATCGAAATATTAAAATTTAGGGAATTTTTTTACTGTTGGTAGTAACTACTGATACATTTGAAGTAAATTGTCAAATAAATTTAAATTAAACTATCGTTGCTTTCTTTTGTTGTTTGACGTTTGATAACTGGCAGGCAGAGCTACCAACTTTGAAACAGTAAATTGCACTGTAAATTGTCAATTTAGGGAATTTTCTGATTGTTGGTAGTAACGATTGACACATTTGAAACATTTGAAATAAATTGAAATCGGTTATTATTATCGTCGAAAGATAAGAAACAGTTTTGATTGTATTCTAGGCATTGTTCGAAATCGGATTTCGAATAAAAGATATATTTTTTAATTTCGGGGCTCGTGGTTTTTTACATACCTTCATTAATGATTTAATTGTAATTTGATTTGTGAATTTTTTAGTCTGCTTAAAATCATTTGATATCTGCAATTCACTAGGAACAATAATTTATTAATTCGAAAGATACATACAAATTTAATCAAAGATATCAATTCACTTTCCTCCACTTCTGATTATTCGCTGTTATATGAAAGTCCATAGCGGTTGAGTTAATTGAAAACTTCAGATATATACCCTAACTAAATACAATATATAATGCTTTTTTTTATTAAAACAGCGATTCCAAATTTTTTTTTAGCTAACAGCGCATATAAAAATTAGATCGACTAATTAGACTGTAAATGTAATGATGAATATTTGTACTTTTAAAAATTAGTATATACATTTTGTTTCTTAATGTATTATCCAGACCGTATATTATAAAATAGATATCACTTCATGTTTTTACAGAATATCAACTCAAACAATTTATAAGCAAGATGCGCTCTTTCGAAATCTGTGCCCACATTTATCAAAAGCACAGAATTACATAAAAAAAAACACATGTGTACAATGCTACACATTTAATTGGATATTAAGACATAGATAGATGTCCGATTATGTGTGCTACTGAACATGAAGGTTTCATTTTAAAAATGTGCATCTAGCTAAATGCACATTTAGATTTATAGATACACGATTATGGTATACATATAAATTAAGTTAAATGAAATGAAAACAGTTTAATATTGAAAATAGTAAATTGACTCAGTCAATGTGAATTTTTTAAGCACTTTTATGATCAAGAGCATTCTTAATATGCACTGTCAGCCATCCCTCCTGGTATTATACAATGACGGAGGTATTATTACTCATATGCTTCAGAAAGTTGCCGCAAATGAGATTATGCAAATTGTCCTCCATAGGTACGGATGTCTAAAATTCAAAATGCTCTAATTTCTAACATCAATGCATATATACGTTCCTTTTATAATTTAGTTTAGGTAATTGTTTGAGTTAGTTTTTAATCCAATACTTGGATGTTTAAAATGACTTTCTAAATTATATTCAAAGCGAGCAACGTCTACAACTGCTTTTGATTGTATTTTATATCTTTTTCTACGTTCTTTATTGCGAGTAACTGAAGGTGTATTAAAGTAAAGAAATACTATATAAATAATATATTTAAAGGTATATATATTACCTTAGAAACATTATTTATCTCTGGCGAAGAAATGGAATGAAAGAAACACTTTCTTTATCGCAAGTAACTGAAGGTGTATTAAAGTAAAGAATTACTATATAAATAATATATTTAAAGGTATATATATTACATAGAAACATTATTTATCTCTGGCGAAGAAATGGAATGAAAGAAACACTTTCTTTATCGCAAGTAACTGAAGGTGTGTTAAAGTAAAGAAATACTATATAAATAATATATTTAAAGGTATATATATTACATAGAAACATTATTTATCTCTGGCGAAGAAATGGAATGAAAGAAACACTTTCTTTATCGCAAGTAACTGAAGGTGTGTTAAAGTAAAGAATTACTATATAAATAATATATTTAAAGGTATATATATTACATAGAAACATTATTTATCTCTGGCGAAGAAATGGAATGAAAGAAACACTTTCTTTATCGCAAGTAACTGAAGGTGTGTTAAAGTAAAGAATTACTATATAAATAAAATATTTAAAGGTATATATATTACATAGAAACATTATTTATCTCTGGCGAAGAAATGGAATGAAAGAAACACTTTCTTTATCGCAAGTAACTGAAGGTGTGTTAAAGTAAAGAATTACTATATAAATAATATATTTAAAGGTATATATATTACATAGAAACATTATTTATCTCTGGCGAAGAAATGGAATGAAAGAAACACTTTCTTTATCGCAAGTAACTGAAGGTGTATTAAAGTAAAGAATTACTATATAAATAATATATTTAAAGGTATATATATTACATAGAAACATTATTTATCTCTGGCGAAGAAATGGAATGAAAGAAACACTTTCTTTATCGCAAGTAACTGAAGGTGTGTTAAAGTAAAGAAATACTATATAAATAATATATTTAAAGGTATATATATTACATAGAAACATTATTTATCTCTGGCGAAGAAATGGAATGAAAGAAACACTTTCTTTATCGCAAGTAACTGAAGGTGTGTTAAAGTAAAGAATTACTATATAAATAATATATTTAAAGGTATATATATTACCTTAGAAACATTATTTATCTCTGGCGAAGAAATGGAATGAAAGAAACACTTTCTTTATCGCAAGTAACTGAAGGTGTGTTAAAGTAAAGAATTACTATATAAATAATATATTTAAAGGTATATATATTACATAGAAACATTATTTATCTCTGGCGAAGAAATGGAATGAAAGAAACACTTTCTTTATCGCAAGTAACTGAAGGTGTGTTAAAGTAAAGAATTACTATATAAATAATATATTTAAAGGTATATATATTACCTTAGAAACATTATTTATCTCTGGCGAAGAAATGGAATGAAAGAAACACTTTCTTTATCGCAAGTAACTGAAGGTGTGTTAAAGTAAAGAATTACTATATAAATAATATATTTAAAGGTATATATATTACATAGAAACATTATTTATCTCTGGCGAAGAAATGGAATGAAAGAAACACTTTCTTTATCGCAAGTAACTGAAGGTGTGTTAAAGTAAAGAATTACTATATAAATAATATATTTAAAGGTATATATATTACATAGAAACATTATTTATCTCTGGCGAAGAAATGGAATGAAAGAAACACTTTCTTTATCGCAAGTAACTGAAGGTGTGTTAAAGTAAAGAATTACTATATAAATAAAATATTTAAAGGTATATATATTACATAGAAACATTATTTATCTCTGGCGAAGAAATGGAATGAAAGAAACACTTTCTTTATCGCAAGTAACTGAAGGTGTGTTAAAGTAAAGAATTACTATATAAATAATATATTTAAAGGTATATATATTACATAGAAACATTATTTATCTCTGGCGAAGAAATGGAATGAAAGAAACACTTTCTTTATCGCAAGTAACTGAAGGTGTGTTAAAGTAAAGAATTACTATATAAATAATATATTTAAAGGTATATATATTACCTTAGAAACATTATTTATCTCTGGCGAAGAAATGGAATGAAAGAAACACTATCTTTATCGCAAGTAACTGAAGGTGTGTTAAAGTAAAGAAATACTATATAAATAATATATTTAAAGGTATATATATTACATAGAAACATTATTTATCTCTGGCGAAGAAATGGAATGAAAGAAACACTTTCTTTATCGCAAGTAACTGAAGGTGTGTTAAAGTAAAGAAATACTATATAAATAATATATTTAAAGGTATATATATTACATAGAAACATTATTTATCTCTGGCGAAGAAATGGAATGAAAGAAACACTTTCTTTATCGCAAGTAACTGAAGGTGTGTTAAAGTAAAGAATTACTATATAAATAATATATTTAAAGGTATATATATTACATAGAAACATTATTTATCTCTGGCGAAGAAATGGAATGAAAGAAACACTTTCTTTATCGCAAGTAACTGAAGGTGTGTTAAAGTAAAGAAATACTATATAAATAATATATTTAAAGGTATATATATTACCTTAGAAACATTATTTATCTCTGGCGAAGAAATGGAATGAAAGAAACACTTTCTTTATCGCAAGTAACTGAAGGTGTGTTAAAGTAAAGAAATATATATAAATAATATATTTAAAGGTATATATATTACATAGAAACATTATTTATCTCTGGCGAAGAAATGGAATGAAAGAAACACTTTCTTTATCGCAAGTAACTGAAGGTGTGTTAAAGTAAAGAAATACTATATAAATAATATATTTAAAGGTATATATATTACATAGAAACATTATTTATCTCTGGCGAAGAAATGGAATGAAAGAAACACTTTCTTTATCGCAAGTAACTGAAGGTGTGTTAAAGTAAAGAAATACTATATAAATAATATATTTAAAGGTATATATATTACATAGAAACATTATTTATCTCTGGCGAAGAAATGGAATGAAAGAAACACTTTCTTTATCGCAAGTAACTGAAGGTGTGTTAAAGTAAAGAATTACTATATAAATAATATATTTAAAGGTATATATATTACATAGAAACATTATTTATCTCTGGCGAAGAAATGGAATGAAAGAAACACTTTCTTTATCGCAAGTAACTGAAGGTGTGTTAAAGTAAAGAAATACTATATAAATAATATATTTAAAGGTATATATATTACCTTAGAAACATTATTTATCTCTGGCGAAGAAATGGAATGAAAGAAACACTTTCTTTATCGCAAGTAACTGAAGGTGTGTTAAAGTAAAGAAATACTATATAAATAATATATTTAAAGGTATATATATTACATAGAAACATTATTTATCTCTGGCGAAGAAATGGAATGAAAGAAACACTTTCTTTATCGCAAGTAACTGAAGGTGTGTTAAAGTAAAGAATTACTATATAAATAATATATTTAAAGGTATATATATTACATAGAAACATTATTTATCTCTGGCGAAGAAATGGAATGAAAGAAACACTTTCTTTATCGCAAGTAACTGAAGGTGTGTTAAAGTAAAGAAATACTATATAAATAATATATTTAAAGGTATATATATTACCTTAGAAACATTATTTATCTCTGGCGAAGAAATGGAATGAAAGAAACACTTTCTTTATCGCAAGTAACTGAAGGTGTGTTAAAGTAAAGAATTACTATATAAATAATATATTTAAAGGTATATATATTACATAGAAACATTATTTATCTCTGGCGAAGAAATGGAATGAAAGAAACACTTTCTTTATCGCAAGTAACTGAAGGTGTGTTAAAGTAAAGAATTACTATATAAATAATATATTTAAAGGTATATATATTACCTTAGAAACATTATTTATCTCTGGCGAAGAAATGGAATGAAAGAAACACTATCTTTATCGCAAGTAACTGAAGGTGTGTTAAAGTAAAGAATTACTATATAAATAATATATTTAAAGGTATATATATTACATAGAAACATTATTTATCTCTGGCGAAGAAATGGAATGAAAGAAACACTTTCTTTATCGCAAGTAACTGAAGGTGTGTTAAAGTAAAGAATTACTATATAAATAATATATTTAAAGGTATATATATTACATAGAAACATTATTTATCTCTGGCGAAGAAATGGAATGAAAGATACACTTTCTTTATCGCAAGTAACTGAAGGTGTGTTAAAGTAAAGAAATACTATATAAATAATATATTTAAAGGTATATATATTACATAGAAACATTATTTATCTCTGGCGAAGAAATGGAATGAAAGATACACTTTCTTTATCGCAAGTAACTGAAGGTGTGTTAAAGTAAAGAAATACTATATAAATAATATATTTAAAGGTATATATATTACCTTAGAAACATTATTTATCTCTGGCGAAGAAATGGAATGAAAGAAACACTTTCTTTATCGCAAGTAACTGAAGGTGTGTTAAAGTAAAGAATTACTATATAAATAAAATATTTAAAGGTATATATATTACATAGAAACATTATTTATCTCTGGCGAAGAAATGGAATGAAAGAAACACTTTCTTTATCGCAAGTAACTGAAGGTGTGTTAAAGTAAAGAAATACTATATAAATAATATATTTAAAGGTATATATATTACCTTAGAAACATTATTTATCTCTGGCGAAGAAATGGAATGAAAGAAACACTTTCTTTATCGCAAGTAACTGAAGGTGTGTTAAAGTAAAGAAATATATATAAATAATAATAAATAATATATTTAAGGGTATATATATTACCTTAGAAACATTATTTATCTCTGGCGAAGAAATGGAATGAAAGAAACACTTTCTTTATCGCAAGTAACTGAAGGTGTGTTAAAGTAAAGAAATATATATAAATAATAATAAATAATATATTTAAATGTATATATATTACATTAAGTTAAACAGTCCGCAATCCTAAAGGTTGGTTGGAAACAGCACGCCATGCCGATCTATCCTGAGCTAATCCCTTCATCTCCCTATAGCTATTCATCTCAACGTCTTCAGCTATCTGACTCACATACTCCAATCTAGGCCTACCTACCCCTCTCTTTCCCTCCACTCTACCTTCTATGATCAATTGCATAATCCCCCCATGCCTAAGAATATGCCCTACTAATCTGTCTCTCCTACGCTGTAACACTCTCCAGATACTTCTCTTCTCCCCTACTAACTCTAGTACAGCTTCATTTGTTACTTTATCTTCCCAACCAATCCTCATCATCCTCCTATAACACCACATTTCTAATGCTTGTAATCTACGCTTCTCTTCCTTTCCTATAGTCCACGCCTCACACCCGTACAGTGCTACACTCCAAACATATACCTTCAGTAATCTTTTTCTAATACCCAAGTCAATATTTGATCTTAAAATCTGTTCTTTTTCTACGAATGCCTTCCTACCCTGTGCTATCCTACACTTTATATCTACTTTGCTTCGATTATCTTTTGTGATTCTACTGCCTAAATAACAAAAATCTGACACTTCTTCGATTCTATTATCTCCTATTGAGATCTTAATTTTTCTACTGCATTCCTTTTTGTCACACCTCATCACTTTAGTTTTACCTATATTTATTTTCATGTTAAAATCCCTAGTCAATACTGCCTGCATACCATTCAATACCCTTTCTAAATTCTTTTCGCTTTCTTCTAATATAGCTATATCGTCGGCGAATCTCAACATATATATTTTCTCTCCCTGTACATTCACACCTATACTATACTCTTCTTTTACTTTGTTTATTGCATCTTCTATATATAGATTAAATAATAACGGTGAGAGTGTACATCCCTGCCGAACTCCCTTCCCTATTTTTGCTACCTCTTCTTCCCCCTCAATTCTAACTAAGGCAGTTTGGTGTTTATATAAATTAAAAATTATTCTCCTATCCTTATAATCTATACCCGTTTCTTTTAAAATTCTAAACATTATGTCCCAATCTACATTATCAAATGCCTTTTCTAAATCTACAAAAGCTATGCAAGTTACCTTTCCTACCCTATTTCTCTTTTCTACTACCGTTCTTAGTGCTAGAATCGCCTCTCTCGTCCCTCTGTTTTTCCTAAAACCAAACTGATCTTCTCCTAGCCTTTCCTCTACTTTATTTTCTAATCTCCTATAAATAATCTTTAACAATATCTTCGATGCATGTGATAGTAGGCTAATGGTCCTATAGTTCTCACACAATTTAGCTCCTATTTTCTTCGGCATTGTTACTATTCTACTACGCTGAAAATCCTGTGGTACTTCTCCCTTCTCATATATTTTACAAACTAACCTGTATAATCGCTCCTGCATTTTTTCCCTTGCGTGTTTTATTAATTCGGCTGGTATCATATCAATCCCCGCTACTTTGTTATTCCGTAAATCATTTAATGCTCTATGAAACTCTGACCTAAGTATGCTAGGACCTAAGTCATCCTCATCTATCTGTTCCACATTTTCTAGCTCCTCCATGTCCTGCCTACCTTTATATAAATCTTCAAGATACTCCTTCCATCTTCTAGCTTTTTCCTTATTTTCTGTGAGTTCCTTACCCTGCTTATCACATATAATGTTACCCTTTGGTTTTACTTTAGAAAAATGTGACTTAATTTTCCTGTAGCCCAAATCTACTTTACCTCTTCTCATATCCTCCTCAATATCCTCACAGTTTCCTTTTATCCACTCTTCTTTCGCTAGCTTGCATTTCCTATTAATTAAGTTCCTTAGTTCCTTATATTTTTTCTGTCCTGCTTCTGTGTTTCCTATTTTAATTTTCCTTCTTGCTTCTATCATTTCAACTATTTCTTCCGTGATCCATTCCCTCCTACCTGCCCTTTTCTTTGTGCCTAATACTTCATTTGCTGCTGTAGTTAGCCCATTTCTGATTTCCCTCCATTCGCAATCTATGTCGTTCCTAGATGTTCCATTAGCCATGATTTCTACTTTCTGCTTGTACTTTTCACATACATCAGCTAATTTTAACCTATCGACATCTACTCTGACCTGTTTGGACTTCTGTAATTTCTTGAATTTGACCTCTGAGTCCAGGACTACTAAATTATGGTCACTATCAATATCTGCTCCAGGGTAACTCTTACAATTCTTAATCTGGTTCCTAAACCTCTCTTTAACCAGTATGTAATCTATCTGATACCTCCCTATATCTCCTGGCATTTTCCACGTATATATCCTGCGCTTGTGATTCTGAAAAAGCGTGTTTGCTACCACTAGCTTATTCCTAATACAAAACTCTACCAATCTATCCCCTCTATCATTACGTGTTCCTATTCCATATTCTCCTACTATTGGAACTTCCTTTCCCTTACCTACTACGGCATTCCAATCTCCGATTACAATTAGATTATCCTGTCCATTAACGTTTGCTAACCTAGATTCAATCTCCTCATAAATGGATTCTACCTCCTCATCATCGTGACGTGAAGTTGGCATATATACTTGCACTATAACTGTGTCCGTTGGCTTCGTGTCTAATCTAATAGTTATAATTCTATCACTAACTTGGCAATAACTCTTTACTCTACATCCCAACTTTCTATTCATTATAAAACCTACACCGGTATGCCCATTATCTGATGCTGTGGTTATTAATCTATATTCTCCTGACCACGTATCTACTTGATCTTTCCCCGTAACTTCACTAATCCCTACAATATCTAGTTTAATTCTCTCCATTTCTAATTTCAAGTTCTCTAACTTTCCTATCCTATTAAGACTGCGTACATTCCACGCTCCGACTCGTAGAATTTTCGACGAAGACGATTTCTTTACATATATTACATAGAAACATTATTTATCTCTGGCGAAGAAATGGAATGAAAGAAACACTTTCTTTATCGCAAGTAACTGAAGGTGTGTTAAAGTAAAGAAATATATATAAATAATAATAAATAATATATTTAAAGGTATATATATTACCTTAGAAACATTATTTATCTCTGGCGAAGAAATGGAATGAAAGAAACACTTTATTTATCACAAGTAACTGAAGGTGTGTTAAAGTAAAGAAATACTATATAAATAATAATAAATAATATATTTAAATGTATATATATTACATAGAAACATTATTTATCTCTGGCGAAGAAATGGAATGAAAGAAACACTTTCTTTATCGCAAGTAACTGAAGGTGTGTTAAAGTAAAGAAATATATATAAATAATAATAAATAATATATTTAAAGGTATATATATTACCTTAGAAACATTATTTATCTCTGGCGAAGAAATGGAATGAAAGAAACACTTTATTTATCGCAAGTAACTGAAGGTGTGTTAAAGTAAAGAAATACTATATAAATAATATATTTAAAGGTATATATATTACCTTAGAAACATTATTTATCTCTGGCGAAGAAATGGAATGAAAGAAACACTTTCTTTATCGCAAGTAACTGAAGGTGTGTTAAAGTAAAGAATGACTATATAAATAATATATTTAAAGGTATATATATTACCTTAGAAACATTATTTATCTCTGGCGAAGAAATGGAATGAAAGAAACACTTTCTTTATCGCAAGTAACTGAAGGTGTGTTAAAGTAAAGAAATATATATAAATAATAATAAATAATATATTTAAAGGTATATATATTACCTTAGAAACATTATTTATCTCTGGCGAAGAAATGGAATGAAAGAAACACTTTATTTATCACAAGTAACCGAAGGTGTGTTAAAGTAAAGAAATACTATATAAATAATAATAAATAATATATTTAAATGTATATATATTACATAGAAACATTATTTATCTCTGGCGAAGAAATGGAAGAAAGAAGCACTTTCTTTATCGCAAGTAACTGAAGGTGTGTTAAAGTAAAGAAATACTATATAAATAATAATAAATAATATATTTAAATGTATATATATTACATAGAAACATTATTTATCTCTGGCGAAGAAATGGAATGAAAGAAACACTTTATTTATCACAAGTAACTGAAGGAGTGTTAAAGTAAAGAAATACGTTTTTAACTAAGACACCATTCTTGTAAAAATGACACTACGTGTGAACGGAAATAAATGTCGTGGGAATAAATATTTCTTTGCTGGCTAAGGAGCATTGGTCGATGGCCGATTGGGACTGGAGCTGGACCATCGTACTTTATATTATACGAGGGCTAACTAGAAAGCAAGTTCTTGCCGCGCAGGCGCTACTGTGGAAAATCCGCGCATGCGCGCCAGTTACACTTACTCAGTAGGAACGGATAGACACCATTTTGCGATCGCTTCTTATTGTGTGTGTTGCACGCTGAGACTTTATAATGTCGAAGCGAATTGCAAATCCCGCCACCTGTGAAATGCGATCTGTAATACGTTTTCGCAATGCCAGGAATGTGAAACCTTGTGAAATTCGTAAACAAATCTGTGAAGTGTACGGAGAAAATCGCAATGAGCGATTCAATTGGTACGGAGATGGGTACGACTGTTCAATGAAGGACGTGAGATGAATGATGAAGGATGAATGTGCATGATGCTGTTACCGCGTGGTTTGCATCGCAAGCGGGAACGTTCTATGACAGGGGCATACAAAAACTTATGCCCCGCTATAACTAGTGCCTAAACAATGGTGGAAATTACGTGGAAAAATAGTTTAATGTTTGTACTTTACAATGCAATCAAAAAATTTGTTTATATACGTTTTGTTTTTGTTTGATAGCCAAACGGAACTTACTTTCTGGATAGCCCTCGTATATTTCATAGAAACATTATTTATTGCTTGCGAAGAAATGGAATGAAAGAACCACTTTTTAACGAATACACCATTCTTGTAAAAATTACACTACGTGTGAACTGAAATAAATGTCGTGGGAATAAATATTTCTTTGCTGGCTAAGGAGCATTGGTCGATGGCCGATTGGGACTGGAGCTGGACCATCTTACTTTATATTATATTATACAATTTTTTGAATTTTCCAGCACCCAATAAATTTCTTATATATATTTCTTTGCTAGAAAGCAGATCTTTGTTCAGTGCAATCAGAGTCAATAGATATGACTCGATATAAAAACGAAATGGACTTACGTGATGTTGGTCTCGGTACAAATTCGTAGACCGCTTTGAAGCCCTTGTACTCGATGTTCTCGTCACTGCGGAAATGGACCCACAGGTGTCGGTCGCTGCTGGTGATCATGGGGGGGAATTGGGTGCCACAGAACGGTTGCTCCACCAGGTTGTTGTAGCCGTGGGCGCCGTCCCGCACCTCCAAGTAATCGTTCTTGCAGTCGGTGGACTGTTCCAGGGCGAACCAGTCGCGGAAATCCAACTTGATCAGGTGACCGGGTGGTGCTGCAACAATGTGCACTTATGTAATTCAATTTGAAAGTAGAAGTATTGGGATGAAGAACAACCATTGTTCGAACAATCGATTTAAAGAACCACCGGCCAAAGCCAAGCTCTTAAAAATACCAATACGAACATTGGGACTTCGTCGGTTGATTTATTTTATATTTAATTATTATTCTGTAACACAAACGTATTTATTATTAATTTTTTATCGTGTAATTTTATAGGAAGAAATGAACAATTGCTACAAAGAATTTACGAATTGGACAATTATATGAAACTAGACTTTCAAATATTCTTCTAACGATTCAATGCTTTCCAAAACCTCAAACCGGCCCTGACTATAACCATAAAAAATATCCGATGAAAGTGAATATCTGAAAATTATGATTTTTTATTAACTCAATTGCAGTTAATAAAAAAACTTTGTTAAATGAGATTTATATTCGTTATAAAATTAGCCTATTACAAGAAAATGTTTCATGCGATTTAATCTAACCCAAAAGCAGTAATTTTCTAATTCTAATTCAAAAATTTCTAATTCCATCTGTTGATGAACTGTTCAATTATTTTTGAATAGCTAGGTCAATTGCAAAAAGCGTCTGCGTCGGCATAAGACTAATAAATCTCGTTTCAGTAGACGTGCGACAATAAAAAAACACTAGCAAATTGAATTCGAACATGAATGCATCGGCCCAAGTAGCAGCGGCAACACTGCAACTTAAAATCGAAGAGAAATATAATTATGGCGGATGTATGCGGAACAATCGCGTCGTTAATAAAGTGATGTACTGTGGAAAATGGGAAATGTATATCATCCCTAGGGCTTTAATTCAACAGCATACAAGATGTTCCGTAATAATGAAAAAAAAAAAATTTTTCCGCATACATATTAATAATTTTATATACAATTGTCATGCATTTAATTAGATACGCGATGTTTATATTACATAAATCAGTGGTTTTTATGCGATATCAACAACAGATGGCCTACTTGTGCAATTTGGCGAGATATGAGTAACTGTTGAAAAATTAAATGATCTATTTTAGTGTAATTATTGCATGAAATTTATTTTTTTAAGCAAAACACTTTGTATGTCATGACCATCGCTATTTTACCACCAAGGCATGTTTGGTTAAATCTTCATATTTAGAGCGAAGGAATCTTAGCGGTTACTCGTTGCTATGTTCTATTCTTTACGGGATAACTTTTATATAAAGGCAGAATATGATGAGATAAGCAAAAGCAATCAAGCTGTTTAATTGCTCGAAAACTTTCCAACTGAATGTAAAATAATGAGATTTACAGGCTAGTTCCTTAGAACAGTAATAAAATAGTTTAGATAGATTGACAATAAAGATAATTTTATATAGAGAAAATAACATTCTGCAAGATTTTTGTTCTAAAATAATAATAAAAATAACAGAAAAAAAGTTATAAGTAAAGTTTACTTGTGAATTGTGATATTTAGTACAATAATTTTTTTTATATCTGTGTACTTTGGTACAAAAATGGCCAATGTTCAATATAATGTGCCGGAAAAATTGGCATTTTCATAAAATTATATAACAATTTTCATAAAATTGTTTTTCAAAGTTTCTTGTTTTAATTATTCACGTTATTTGGTGAATTAACAGTGTAAATATTTTTATTAGTTTTTTTTTTAATTTCCAAGGTACAGATATATACAGGACGTTCTGCTTAGTATACAGGGTGTCAGGTTATTTTGCCGCACATTGATTTAAACTTCCTCAAACAAACGACTTGCTTAATTGATTATTTTTCAACTAAATTGTAAATAAATCTCCAACTTCAGTAGCACACCAATGAGATGGATAATAATAAATAATAAATACCCTGTATCCTGTATCTTTACAGCTAAACAACATTATATATTGTAATCCTACGCATGGTGTCTTTAAAAATTCACGTCTCTTCATTTTTTAATTTAATTCTTTTTCAAGGTGCCCCAGCTTAACATTTGCTACAGCAATTTTGTTGACGTATTTGCCGACCTCATTAACATTCCTTCATACGATAAAAACGTTTGTATTTTCGAGTAGCTTTAACAATTAACAAATTTTAACAAATCAATTTTCGTGACTGTCTGAAGGAAAGTGAGATTTTATGTGGAACGGAATGTACATTTTTGAAATGTGGTGTTATAGGAGGATGATGAAGATTGGGTGGGTAGACAGGGTAACAAATGAGGTCGTGTTAAACTTAGTAACGAAGAAAAGAAGTGTTTGGAAAATATTACAGCGTATATAGACTACTATGTTAGATATGGGGGTATTTTGCAGTAACTTGTAGAAGGTAGAGTAGATGCAAAGCAACGGGTAAGTAGGCCTAGATTGGAGTATGTAAGGCAGATTAATTGTAGCATCAAAAACTGTAGGAAAATTTTTATGAATTAGCAAAATTTGCTGATAAATTTTGTTAAAATAAAATTTCTTTATAGCTTACGTTACAAATGATTTTGACACCCTATATATTGTATATGTACATAAAGGCAAGGCATATTTAATCAACATAAATGAGCATTATTCCTTTCTATTCAGAAGGCTGACCACAAATTTATTAATTCGACGATATTAATTTCGGTGCTGAAAACGTGACAACAAATTTACTTGTAAATTTCAAATTGCATTATAATTCAAAAATGTTGCACTCAATACCCCATCTAGGATAATACCTCAAAAATGCGTAAAAGGCTTTTGAGTTAATAGTTAAGTTACCAACACAAATCAGAAATTTTAATTTTAAACGGCTTAAAAGTATTTAGAAATAATCAGAAGTATTTTCACGATGACAGGAACTATTTAATCGTCCTTTGTATAAACTACTAAATCAACAACGAACGTTGGTTGGTCACAATGAGTGTCACAAACACTCATTAAAATGTAGTTTTTGTTTTGGGACTTCCTCTTTTTTAAATTACTAAATTTTAGAAGATATACAAAAATATGTAACGATACATTCCAATGAATCCGCAAATTATATAATTGTCTATTTAGATGAAATTTAATCAAAACTGTTAGAAGTTTCAACTTAAAATTGAAGAATTTTTTTGCACGTATTTTTCTGCTTCATATAAGCCCTACACAAACAAATTGAATCAGGACGTCTATTTGTAACTTGCAAGACTTTTATATGTCCTCCACTTTATAAATCAATATTCTTGCTATCCTAATTATTTATTAAAATACTTTCCAGTTTTATGCCCGACCACCAAATCAAATCTTCGTTCTTATTACTAAGAGTTTTTTTTTTATATTCAGCTTCGGCGAACCATTTTACATCGATTTTTGAAGAATATTACATTCTTCTTTATTGTCAGCTAATTGTTTTGCTTCCAAGCGGCAGTGAACTGTTTATGAAGTACTTAATATATTAATTAGGGCCTTTTTGTGTCGGTGCTATATAATAAAAAATGTTGTAAATGGAATGTGGGTACTGCGACGAAATTGCAAAACTGGCGCTCACAAATGAGTTTAAAAAACTTTTACTCTCGCTGGCTGAAGGCTGAGTTCGGTTACATTATCCTCCCGCTCTTTTCTGCTGGTCTATACCACATATACAATACCATCTAGTTCAATTCAGACGTTCCCAACCTTATTCTTTTCATCATTTTTATATACGAGGTGTGTTTAAAAAGTAATGAGACTGTTTCAATAAAACTCTTTATTTATTTTATATTTACAGTTCATCTTCAAAATAGTTCCCTTCTGAGGCCACACAGCGTCGGAGACGTTGCACCCACTGCTCATATCAATGTTGGAAGTCGTTCAGTGGGATCGAACGAAGTTGGTTCGTCACGGTTTTCTGAATGACGTTTATAGTGCCAAAATGATGTCCATTGAATTGTATTTTCAACTTGGGAAAAAGGAAGAAGTCACAGGGTGATAGATCAGGTGAGTAGGGCGGCTGAGGAACCACTGAAATTCCTTTTTATGTCAAAAATTGCCTAATAAAGAGTGCTTTGTGACAAGGTACGTTGTTATGATGCAACATCCAACTTTCAGAAATGCTTGGTCTGACTCGAAGAACTCTTTTCCTTAGTCTCTCGAGAACTTCGCGGTAAAACTGCTGATTGACAGTTTGCCTCGGGGGCACAAACTCCTTATGAACAATCCCCTGACTGTCGAAGAAGCAAATGAGCATTTTTCAATCTTGGATTTGCTCATCCGTGCTTTCTTCGGACGTGGTGAGTCGAACAGGGTGTGCCACTCCTGACTTTGGCGTTTCGTTTCAGTGTCGTATTCAAGTACTCAGGATTCGTCACCTGTGATCGCGTTTTTTAGAAAATCTTTGCTAGTTTCGATGTTCTGCAGAAGATCTGAACACACAGCTATCCGATGTTGTTTTTGCTCAGGTGTCAGGATTTCGGGAACCATCTTTGAACACACCTTTCGCATGCCCAAATCCTTGGTTAACATGTCTTAGACAGTGGCAATGTTCAAATTCAATTCACTGCTGATCAATCTGACACAAAAACTGGCACTTTTTCCAAATTTTCGTCCGTCTTTGAACTGCACGGTCGTCCTTTCGGATTTTCATCATTAACGTTTTAAGGTCCCTCTAAAAAGGCCTTGTGCCACCAAAAAACTTGAGCTTTCGATAAGACCTGCTCCCCATACGCTAGCGTCAATTTTTGAAAAGTTTCCGTTGCGGTTTCGGCAAATTTGACACAAAACTTGATCGCATAACGTTGCTCCAATTTTGTTACGTCAATTTCCGTGACACAATTAAAAAACTAGCTTCACAAGAACACGTAGTAAAAAAAGTGCAGTAGCAGTGGGTAGTTGAGACTTGTACTGGAGGTAGATGAAGTGTTTATCTAAATGGTTAACTGGCGGGAAAACTTACAATGTTGCCAAATCACGCACTGTGCATGCGTTCTCACTACTTTTAAAACTTACCTCGTATGTATTTTTACTGTATTTAAAAAATAGTATTTAACAAATGCTTCCAACTAGGAAATAAGTGTCAACTAGAATATTAATTTCATTTTTCTTTTTCCAACAAGGCATTGTTTGGAAAACGTTGAACATAAGGCAGTATTTGCTAAAAATTGCTCTAAATGTGGCCGTAAATAATTTTCGGTATACTTCTAAAAAAAAGACACGTTTTGTAGATTTCGTTAAGTTTGGACATAAAAGTACCACACTGAAAAGCAGAACTTCAAAAACTAGTTCGGTAAAATTTATTGTTTTATAATTATAGAAAAATAAAAATTTCATTTTATATCATTGACAATATAAATATTGATTTAGCTAAGTCTGTGTGCACATAAAAAAAAATTCTTGTAGCAATGGTTACATTTTTTATTCGCAAATTGGCACTGGATATGAAAATGATTTTGTTTAAGAAGTTACCTGAATTAAGCGTATTAAAGAGACACAAGTACCCATTTTTTTCTTATTTTTTTCGTATTCTAGCCAAATTTAATTTCTCAACGTGATATGTTGCCAGATTTTGAAGCGCTATTTTTGTTGGCTATTTGCCTATCAGATGGAGGAAAGGATGTCTTATATCGTGTAGATATACTTTCTATGCGCAAATATCTTTATACGAGAAGAACGATACCAAAAACAATTTAGCAAATCATCCTTGCTATAATCATTTTAAGTTAATTTAATTTTCAATTCAGTCATTTTTATCTTTATTTTTTCGTTGCAGAACTTGCTAGCCAACAAATTGTTCATTTGCCATAATTTATTATTAAAGCTAAATAATAAATAATATTTTCTCTTTAGCTTTCAGCACAATAATAAATAGTAACATTTCAAGTCCTGTCCCAACTAATATGCACTCGAATCTTTAAAATGAATTTTCTTCCGCTCTACCTTCTACAACTAATTATACAGTGTCTGATTTAAATTTTTTATTATAATAATGATTTAAAACAATATAATAATGGTAACAATAATAAAAAGCTCACATCATCAGCTCATTCAATTTAACAACATGCGATATCAAATCGCTAGAATCATTAAATTAATTAATAATTAATTAAATAAATTAAACTCGTCACTGGGCATAAATTTATACTTTTCTATCAACATTAAGTAAACTTCACTAAGCCTAGTATTTATTTGATATAAACATCATTGATTATACATAAAATGTTTTCTAATGTAGTGCCCAAAAATTTAAAAAGGGCATATTCGATACAAACTGATTTTTAAAATAAAATTAAACGATACAAAAATATATCGACTTCTTGGATATATAGTATTGAAAAATGGACTGAAATAAACATTTTTACAAAAAAAGAAAGCATTTCAAACGTTTTGAAAATTACTTTCTATAAATAACAATTTGTAATAGTCAAATTTCTTACTAAAACATTTTTTTTCAGGTCACAGAAATATTAAAAAATTAAAATCATAACACTTGCCGTTTAGGCCCTTTAAAAGTTATACGTTAAATCATGAAGGTGGCTTTATGAAATATAATTTGTCGTTGTGCAAAATAAAATTTTATTACTTTTTTTTACAATTATTTGTTGCCGTTTTTATCAAGTGAGTTTTCTATTACGTCTTTCAAAATTACTGACTGACAAATTATAGCTTTCAAATTTTAATGACTTTACTTAATGACAATGCCCACGATGCTCTTTATATCGCCTGAAATTGATTCTTAGGGACGTATGACTTTATGCTCAGTGGTTAAGTTCTCGAATATCATTCATGTGGCATTGGATATAATAGCTGCGCTAAATCTATATTTCCATAAGTGCTCGCCAACTTGTAATAAAGTGGAATACGTTCTTTTCCAAAACTATATCCCCCATCCCATGTATTTTGACACTGCATAGCTTTAAAATAATTAATTTTATCGTGATAAATCAGTGCCATTTTCTTGGCCTGCATAAGGTATTTTGTAGGACTCTTGCCATGAATTTTATTCTGATAAGCCTTGAGGATTAGGAATCTTGGATTGTACACTGGAAAATGCTTAATAGATCGTTCAAATTGACTGATAATTGTGTTAATTTTGCGACCCTCCTCTTGTATCACCGTCGTTCTTTTCATGCGCCGATTGAGGACGTATTCGATCAACATTCCTTCGAGTAACTTCAATATGGCCACCGCAATTAAGTGCTGTCTACAGTGAACTTCACTTAGTTGCACTTTCATTTTCCATTTGTTCGCTTCGGATAGATTTTCCACCCGAACGTAATACAAGTAAATGCAGACAATGAAGCAGGTTTGAAGAGGTGTGTAGCTAGCCTTTTTCTGAATGAAATTATCATCTGCAAAACGTAACAAATTTTCATTGGGCTCGTAGAAAAAGCCACTCTCCAAATAAAATGATATCGCGCAAAAATAATACATTAAAACGACCGAGTCATTATTCGTATACACGCCAATATTAAAGATCAGTCGGCTGATATAAACACTCTCCTGATATCGGCCGTAGCAAAGAAGCAACAATGCCAAGGTCCTCATAACTAAAACATTCTTATAGAAGGCGTGCATAACGTTATTTAGTTCTATGCATTTATAACACAATCGAATCGCTTCCGAAATATGACCATTAAGGAAATTGAATTGAATTTCAACTGATAGTAAATCGCAGATTGTATTCAAGTCGTGCGTGTTGCCTTTGGTGAAAATTCTTATTATGCCACGTCCCAAAGAACGCTGCATCTTCTCACAAACATGTCGATCTCCGGAGCAATTGTAAATGTCAATAATGTTGGTATATGCCTGGCACAATAAAGCGGCATTCGCATTACTCGTGCGTAATAGATACAGTGCATGATTCGAAGTCAACTTGGCAATGTTCCAGTACCCATCGTTAGCGAACACGGCACTGACCAGGCTCAAACAATTGGCCAACTCAATACGCAGGAAATTGTCAGGCACCGAGCTATTTTTAAAGTTGTGGAACGATGTCAACAAAGTTCGATATAGAAATTTCGAACAAAACTTATAGCTGAGTGAGGTTAGAGGTATGTTGTATTGCCTCAAGGATATTAGCAGATGGTTTTTAGCGGCATTCGTTTGATTTAGCTTCAGATGGCAGCTGGCGAGCAGCTGGTGTATCTGACCAATGTGCATCCGTCTGAATATCGTTGTTATTTGCGAGTTCTTCTGTTTCGCATCGGTCATGCACAATTCCGCGGCTTCCGATAAATACTGAATCGCATCGGCGTATTCGAACATCATGATCAATATAATGCCGTACTGCATGGTGAAGAAAATCCTTTTTCCCAAATGTCCAGACTGCTCACTGTGATTTATCAAATCTTGATAGACTCTTGCCAGAATTTCGATACAGTAACAATTATGCGGGTCCCAGACCTTCCGTGACGCCACTATATTGTCTGGGCTGTTTCTGATTTCCACTGAGATGTCATTCATTTCCACGAGTTGTTGCCGAATTATGCCCTTCATATCCGGGTAAGGAATATCGTAAATCTCGTCAACGCTCGCTGTTTTTAAATTATTACATTGTTGCATGACCTCTTTAAACTTACGTAAGACAACCATAGCCGCGGAGTTATCCCTCAAACAATCGGGACATTTATTAATTTGATTTTCTAAAACATCGGTAATGCGTAAATGCAATTCCTTACGTTGATTCGCCGGTAGCAAGTTATAAGCCACATCACGAATACTTTTATTTTTGAAATGTAACACCCGGCAGAAGGCATACTTGGGAAATTTATTTTTATGCGAAGTAATTAAATCATCATCGATGAAACATCGACAGCAAATTTTGTTTGGTGTAATTTCCGAAGCGTTAACGAAACGCGATCCACAATCGAACACCTCCTCTTCGAATAGATGGTCGATGACGCTAGCGAAAACATTTTCGGGAGGGTAACGTAACATCACCATAATTAAAGCGCGTGTGAAGATCTCACCGAGAACAGAACCGGTTTTTATTACTAATTGCTGATAGGGAGTGAAAGAATCGAACAAGTCCAAGGAAATTGCCGCTAAAGTCAATTCCTCGGTGTTCCCTGTGGCGTGGAATTTTTCATTCAGTTCCATTATGGGTATAATTCGATTCTGGTTTGCTTTCTCATGGATTGTGACATATGGAAAAGCAAATCGAACGTAGTCCGCTTCCAGTTGCTTGATTAACTTCAACTCAATAGCGCCATTGTTTACCAGTCTTAACAAACAACTTTGTATCCAGCCGGGTCTACCATCACCCGCTTTAGTTAACATAACGCACAACTTATGCGGAATACCTTCAGATTTTAAGAACTGGCAAGCCAACATTGGTATATGTTGCGATCTAATTGGGTCCAACTCAAGCACTTTTATGTACTTGTTTAATGAGAGCTTATAAAGTAGATCCCAAGCGGATTCTTCAAAATGTCCACCACATATTAAATGCATCGTATTTTGAGGCAAAGTCATCTCTATAATCTCCCAGCTTTGTTGATCAATATTTTGTATATCATCAATAACGATAATCGATCGCCCACTCTCTGTAAACTTGACTATATCACGAAAGTATTTCATCAGACGATACTTTCTTGTGGACACATCCTCGCGCGGGTTATTCGAGACGTCACTTAGTTCCCATAGGTTGCGAGGCAAATACTTGATCGAATTGAGTTCTTTTGAATTGACCTCGGCCTTTTGATCGTATAATTGGGAATATAATTTAGAAATGCAAAAATATGGTATTCTAGAACTGCCGCATAGCTCCAGTGTCGTTAGGGGTACGTTTTTGTCTTGTAGTGCAGAGACAACGGTCCGCAACACTTTCGAGACGCCAATCTTTGATTTGCCATGCACGCATATTCCAGTATATCCGTACACCTTTTCCGGTTCATATAAAATGGTCCTTATTAGATTATATTCACCGTCTCGTCCAATCATTGGGGCTTTATATCCTTCGATGTTTTGCACCTTTTCAAAATCCTCGTTGTACTCAAATATATTGCCAGCATTTTCAATTCCCTTTAGCTTCAAAGCTGACTGCAGTTGAAAATAGTACGAAGACAGTTTCGAATGTTTATACGTTTTGAAATCACACGTGACCTTATATGGATAGGCGCACATAATTCTTGCAGCCTTATTGACAGAGCCACCGATTACAGTGTATTCGCGCCTCATCGGATGACCCACGACACCGCAATATACAAAGCCATTTGTAATGCCAATGGACACACTCTGGGCCGACTTCAGCTTTGATAAATTCTTGCGTATAGTATACGCTGATTTTAATGCATTTTGACTTTCCATTTCGTGTTTATTGCCCCTGAGGCCGAATAGTATTAGCACCATAATATCTTTGTCGAAGAGTGACACTTTATTCACGACACCGAGCACTTCCCCCACAATTCTGCAAATTACTTTGTAAGCTTCATCAACGAGAGCGACTAAGATTGGTTGATAGAATGTTGTAGGAATGATATTTACAAATTGAATTGTAATTTCTCGCATTTCTGTCAAGTATTCTACAGGCTGACTCTCGATGACTTGATTCTGAACGGGACCGATAATAAATGGCTTCAGGTCCTCGATGATCCATTGCTTCGAGGCGGCCTTCATTTCCTTCCGTGCTGGCAGAGAACGTATAAATGCTTCCGTTATCTTGCTGTCCGTTGAGTTGTCGTCAAATTTCTTACTGGCGTGCAAAATCGTACGATGATCAATATGTAACTCACATAGCTGCTGCACCTCCACTTGCTTCAGTTCATACTTTTCCTTCTTTTCCAGTTCATTTGGCTTGTAAAACACTTTCCAAACCTTACAAATAATTCAATGCGGAATTAATTATTAACTCGCAATTAATTATTCATTTGTAATTTTAGATCAATTGATTGCAAATATTTAAAGCTTATATATGTGCCATATTGACATCGTCTCATAATAGCAAAACACGAGGGTACCTTGACATTGTTCCCAATAGCAGGAGACACTTCGTAGCGTTCCTGCAGCATATGTTCCCAAGCCCCAGGTGATATGACAATATCCCCAGAGACACTAGCATGTTCAGCGGCCTTTACATCATTAATGGCATTACCCAGGATGACATAGTGCTTGTTTATATCATCCCCTATCACCGAGAAAGTCATATTGCCGCAACTAATCGCCAGCTTCACTTTCAAAGACACATTAACTTCCGTATCGAAAGTGCCCAAGGTGTTTTGTATGAATAAAGCGCACACGACCACCTCGTGTAAGATTTCGTATAAACAATCGTCCGGCAGCACTTTCCACAAAGCCAAAAATGCATCCCCAGAAAACTTCAATACATCCCCTCCGTAGAAATATAGTACCTCAACTATTGCGCCGATGTACGCGTTAAGGGTTGCAGTGAGGCGATAGATACCACCCTTTCCCGTTTTATTGTATTTCTCGCATAGGGGCGTGAATCCAGACACGTCCGCGAACAACAGAACGCCGACGTAATTCTTTACGTTGTTTAATTCACTGAGCGGTATCTTCAGAATTTCGTCAGGCATGAATGTTGCGAGCACCTCGATTTGTTTCTTGATTTGGGCCATCTCGATTCGTTTCATTAGTAGTTGTTCGTGGGCTACGACATTAGCTGTTAAGGAATTGAAACGGATCTTCATTCTTTATTGCTTTGCACTTTTGTAACGTGGAAAATTATATTGTTATATATTGACGGTTATTGACGCTATTGACGTAATATTGCTATATGATTTTTACGGTTTTTTTGAGCTGCATATGCGTCTTTGATTTTATTTATGCTATTGATATAGTATTGTAAAAATTTCAACTTGTTTTTACACTAAATCTAAAGCATTCAGAGGAAGTATAATAGTTGACCGATTTGGATTTTTTTCTTCTAGTCCGTGATAAATATTTTAAGATCATCAGCCACATTTCGTTGTACCATTGATGGAGAAATTTTTATAAAAGTAAATAATCAATAATTCTTTGTTTTGCCCAATATTTTATTATTCTATTACAAGTTTAAATGGACAAACAAACTGTTGAATTTAAGTAGATAGTCCAATGCCACAATATACCTCAACATACCTTCTAAAGATAAATTTCTGCAAAGCATTAAATGTTCCAAATATCCAAGAGAATAGGGAAGGAAAGTGCAAATTTAGTCCTGGACTAGAACTGGACTTTTACACCGTTTCAATTTACACACTTACAATAAAACTCGATCATAACCAACGCTCTCGTAGTCCTACATTCTTTTCGCTCAAATCCATTGCTCACATCCAGCAAAAAGTGCTGACAATATACAAAAAAAAACTTCATTCTTCTACTCTAATATCAGGAATAAACAATAGACACAAGGACGGACGACTCCTTTCCATTTTCTAATGGCCGTTGCGTAAAGCGATGCGCAAAGATTTAATTAAACCAACGGTTATTTAAACAGTAATAAGCCGCCTCCAGTCACTTATCCTCAGTCCTATCTTCTCTTTGTACAATATAATAGCTTGTTATATTTGCAATGTATGTACTCTTGGATTTATGACCTGAAGATGAGACAATTCTTTATACAGAAAATTTACCGGAAATTTACTAGATATTGCAGAGAACTGGGTTCAAATAGGCGAGGAATTCGATGAAGATTGGGTCGGTAACGAGTCAAATGAAAACGTGCTAGAGTTGGTTAGTTTATTGTGAAAATTAGAAGTATTTGGAGCGATTTGGAGACTGGTAGGTCACAGACAGTCTTAGACATGGGGGTGTTATGCAATTAGTTATAAAAGGTAGGGTAGAGAGAAAGGGAGGGTTTAGATTAGAGTAAGTCAGATAGTTGAAGTCTATCAGGAAATAAACCATCTCTATGTTGGCTAAACTAATTTACTGAAGGTACATAGCACATATGTATAAAATATTACTTCCAGATGAGAATATATCTGGGAATAGAGACACAGAAAGAGCGTATCCATTCTGTTGTATTCGTATTCGTACAGATAAATTGCTTTGCAAAGAATAAAATCGTATTAATCATAACATTTTTACGCTTACATCTACATGCTCAATAGAAAGGCAAGAGAAGTTTTCGGGACCATTTTAAGCTGGAATTGTGTACATGGTGTGTTTTGTTTCGCGGTTCTGCTTCTTAGAACCGGTACAGCATTTTAAAAATTTACTATAACTATAAATTTACAAAAAAATGACTTACTACAAACGCCTTTTTACGAGTGTAATAATATAGGCGCAAAATATTTGCTTTGTACTCAACATTGGTGCTTCAATTATTTCAATTTCAATGTTTCAATTCAATTATAGCACGCCAGTGTTGCCATACAATATTTTAAAAAACAGTTTTGGAACAATTGCAATTATATATCTATATAAGATTGATTTTTGTTGTTACGAATGTTTTTTTACGTGACTTTTTCCGAGTCTTTACAATATTTGCATTCACTCGATTCGAGATTTTTTCTTGTTAAATAAAAAACTGGAGTGTAAATGAAAATATGTTTATATTATAAAAAGGCTGATATCGAATGTGTTTTACAAATAATTTTAATAATAATATAAGGCACTAAGAGAATCTTCAATACTTGAATCAAGTTCCTTATTTGATGATAATTCTAATAACTTCATAATTTGATAAAACAAAAGGCATATTATTAATGGTAGCGTTTTATCGCATTTTTTTAGAAGTCGGATATAATATTTTTTCTAATTTTCGTTTCTAATACAGCTGTTAACGAACCTAAATAAGTTCTTTTATAGCGAATTTGAGTTCTCTTATAGCATAGTGCAATTTACTGTCACAAAGTTGGTAGTTCTGCTTGCCAGTTATCAAACGTCAAACAACATAAGAAAGCAACAAATAGATATAAACAAATATAAAAGATATAGTAACAGTTACAATTTATTTCAAATGTTTCCAATGTGTCAATCGTTACTACCAACAATCAGAAAATTCCCTAAATTTACAATTTACAGTGCAATTTACTGTTTCAAAGTTGGTAGCTCTGCTTGCCAGTTATCAAACGTCAAACTACATAAGAAAGCAACAAATAGATATAAACAAATATAAAAGATATAGTAACAGTAACAATTTATTTCCAATGTTTCCAATGTGTCAATCGTTACTACCAACAATCAGAAAATTCCCTAAATTTACAATTTACAGTGCAATTTACTATTTCAAAGTTGGTAGCTCTGCTTGCCAGTTATCAAACGTCAAACTACATAAGAAAGCAACAAATAGACATAAACAAATATAAAAGATATAGTAACAGTAACAATTTATTTAAAATGTTTCCAATGTGTCAATCGTTACTACCAACAAGCAGAAAATTCCCTAAATTTACAATTTACAGTGCAATTTACTGTTTCAAAGTTGGTAGCTCTGCTTGCCAGTTATCAAACGTCAAACTACATAAGAAAGCAACAAATAGACATAAACAAATATAAAAGATGTTAGTTAGTTAAACAGTCCGCAATCCTAAAGATTGGTTGGAAACAGCACGCCATGCCGATCTATCCTGAGCTAATCCCTTCATCTCTCTATAGCTATTCATCTCAACGTCTTCAGCTATCTGACTCACATACTCCAATCTAGGCCTACCTACCCCTCTCTTTCCCTCCACTCTACCTTCTATGATCAATTGCATAATCCCCCCATGCCTAAGAATATGCCCTACTAATCTGTCTCTCCTACGCTGTAACACTCTCCAGATACTTCTCTTCTCCCCTACTAACTCTAGTACAGCTTCATTTGTTACTTTATCTTCCCAACCAATCCTCATCATCCTCCTATAACACCACATTTCTAATGCTTGTAATCTACGCTTCTCTTCCTTTCCTATAGTCCACGCCTCACACCCGTACAGTGCTACACTCCAAACATATACCTTCAGTAATCTTTTTCTAATACCCAAGTCAATATTTGATCTTAAAATCTGTTCTTTTTCTACGAATGCCTTCCTACCCTGTGCTATCCTACACTTTATATCTACTTTGCTTCGATTATCTTTTGTGATTCTACTGCCTAAATAACAAAAATCTGACACTTCTTCGATTCTATTATCTCCTATTGAGATCTTCATTTTTCTACTGCATTCCTTTTTGTCACACCTCATCACTTTAGTTTTACCTATATTTATTTTCATGTTAAAATCCCTAGTCAATACTGCCTGCATACCATTCAATACCCTTTCTAAATTCTTTTCGCTTTCTTCTAATATAGCTATATCGTCGGCGAATCTCAACATATATATTTTCTCTCCCTGTACATTCACACCTACACTATACTCTTCTTTTACTTTGTTTATTGCATCTTCTATATATAGATTAAATAATAACGGTGAGAGTGTACATCCCTGCCGAACTCCCTTCCCTATTTTTGTTACCTCTTCTTCCCCCTCAATTCTAACTAAGGCAGTTTGGTGTTTATATAAATTAAAAATTATTCTCCTATCCTTATAATCTATACCCGTTTCTTTTAAAATTCTAAACATTATGTCCCAATCTACATTATCAAATGCCTTTTCTAAATCTACAAAAGCTATGCAAGTTACCTTTCCTACCCTATTTCTTTTTTCTACTACCGTTCTTAGTGCTAGAATCGCCTCTCTCGTCCCTCTGTTTTTCCTAAAACCAAACTGATCTTCTCCTAGCCTTTCCTCTACTTTATTTTCTAATCTCCTATAAATAATCTTTAACAATATCTTCGATGCATGTGATAGTAGGCTAATGGTCCTATAGTTCTCACACAATTTAGCTCCTATTTTCTTCGGCATTGTTACTATTCTACTACGCTGAAAATCCTGTGGTACTTCTCCCTTCTCATATATTTTACAAACTAACCTGTATAATCGCTCCTGCATTTTTTCCCCTGCGTGTTTTATTAATTCGGCTGGTATCATATCAATTCCCTCTGCTTTGTTATTCCGTAAATCATTTAATGCTCTATGAAACTCTGACCTAAGTATGCTAGGACCTAAGTCATCCTCATCTATCTGTTCCACATTTTCTAGTTCCTCCATGTCCTGCCTACCTTTATATAAATCTTCAAGATACTCCTTCCATCTTCTAGCTTTTTCCTTATTTTCTGTGAGTTCCTTACCCTGCTTATCACATATAATGTTACCCTTTGGTTTTACTTTAGAAAAATGTGACTTAATTTTCCTGTAGCCCAAATCTACTTTACCTCTTCTCATATCCTCCTCAATATTCTCACAGTTTCCTTTTATCCACTCTTCTTTCGCTAGCTTGCATTTCCTATTAATTAAGTTCCTTAGTTCCTTATATTTTTTCTGTCCTGCTTCTGTGTTTCCTATTTTAATTTTCCTTCTTGCTTCTATCATTTCAACTATTTCTTCCGTGATCCATTCCCTCCTACCTGCCCTTTTCTTTGTGCCTAATACTTCATTTGCTGCTGTAGTTAGCCCATTTCTGATTTCCCTCCATTCGCAATCTATGTCGTTCCTAGATGTTCCATTAGCCATGATTTCTACTTTCTGCTTGTACTTTTCACATACATCAGCTAATTTTAACCTATCGACATCTACTCTGACCTGTTTGGACTTCTGTAATTTCTTGAATTTGACCTCTGAGTCCAGGACTACTAAATTATGGTCACTATCAATATCTGCTCCAGGGTAACTCTTACAATTCTTAATCTGGTTCCTAAACCTCTCTTTAACCAGTATGTAATCTATCTGATACCTCCCTATATCTCCTGGCATTTTCCACGTATATATCCTGCGCTTGTGATTCTGAAAAAGCGTGTTTGCTACCACTAGCTTATTCCTAATACAAAACTCTACCAATCTATCCCCTCTATCATTACGTGTTCCTATTCCATATTCTCCTACTATTGGAACTTCCTTTCCCTTACCTACTACGGCATTCCAATCTCCGATTACAATTAGATTATCCTGTCCTTTAACGTTTGCTAACCTAGATTCAATCTCCTCATAAATGGATTCTACCTCCTCATCATCGTGACTTGAAGTTGGCATATATACTTGCACTATAACTGTGTCCGTTGGCCTCGTGTCTAATCTAATAGTTATAATTCTATCACTAACTTGGCAATAACTCTTTACTCTACATCCCAACTTTCTATTCATTATAAAACCTACACCGGTATGCCCATTATCTGATGCTGTGGTTATTAATCTATATTCTCCTGACCACGTATCTACTTGATCTTTCCCCCTAACTTCACTAATCCCTACAATATCTAGTTTAATTCTCTCCATTTCTAATTTCAAGTTCTCTAACTTTCCTATCCTATTAAGACTGCGTACATTCCACGCTCCGACTCGTAGAATTTTCGACGAAGACGATTTTGTAGTAGTAAAAGATGTAGTAACAATTTATTTAAAATGTTTCCAATGTGTCAATCGTTACTACCAACAAGCAGAAAATTCCCTAAATTTACAATTTATAGTGCAATTTACTGTTTCAAAGTTGGTAGCTCTGCTTGCCAGTTATCAAACGTCAAACTACAAAAGCAATCAACAAGTAGTTTAATTTAAATTTTGTCCTTGAAATGTACAATCGTATGTCAAAGTACAAAAGAAGCAACAATAGTTTAATTTAAATTTATTTGACAATTTACTTCAAATGTTTCAATACTTACTACCAACCGTGAAAAAATTCCCTAAATTTTGAAATTTCGATTTTTTATTAAAAAAAGGGCATAAAAGACGCAATTTAGAAAAAATCGTATAAAAAACTCATTTCATAAGTCATTTATAACACTCTAAATTTGAACTCGTGCAATAAAAATTGCCTTATGAAATTCGTTCTTTAATATACTATTATTGTGTTTAGAAACGATCGTCCTTTGGATGCAAAATAGGATCCAAATTGACTTTGCAGTTTCTCGTACGAGTACTTTAGTATCCTTCGCAATCATTTGATAAATTCGCATATATTGACTCGGCTACAGCATTGGAAGAGTATTTGATAAAACATGGAAATTCTATATTCCTTATCATCAGTTTTCGCGTCTTCTACATTCAAACTGCTGGTTTGCAACCACATATACACACATGCGTGTGTTCTTTAGAAAACTTGAACTCGTGCAATGAAATTCGTACTTTAATAAATATACTATTAATGTTTTAATATGAGTTTATTAGTCAAAACCAAGCATATTTTCGATTATATAAAATTTGATGTCGCTACATTATTCATTTTCATATCAGGGTAAATGTAAAAAACGGCAACAATGCTGTTATTCTGCAGACACTGTTAACACGAACGAAATAAAATGTCTCGTGGTATATCCATTTGTGTTGCTCCCAACTTTTATCACAATTATTGTAAAGATTTGCTTGTAATAGTCAAAAATCTTTTTCTACTACTCGTATATTGCATCTTTGATTGTCACTCTGGCAATACTGGATTGTTGAATCCAACTAGTTCCAAGAAGTAGAACTTTGTAACAAAACACCGAATATATCGCATCTTCCGAGCCATAGCACAAATATTCCAGCAAATATTTCTCGTAGTATAAAAAATACTTTACAAGCTATAAAAAATGCGATTCATTTTATAATGTAAATGTGTTAAATAGTTGATACACGTTCTTGATATCACGTTGCTCGCGTATTTTTCTAGTTTTCTAGAATACAATAAAATGTTTCTTTTTTAAAGCGTACCAATTTATAATAGGACGCCCGGTATAAATAGCGGATGTACGCCAGAATGAGCACGAATGGAATGGTAACTTTTACCACCGGTATAAAAACGGTGCTTTCAATGCAGTTTATAATTCATACAACGTGCCCTAAATGTGTTTATTACCGTGAAAAATTTCGCGAGAATCGTGATTATATTTCACACGCACTTTCATGTGTTCCTCTGCTTGTTGTTCCTTCATTTACAGGTCGGTGTGATGTTCACGAAATTGGACCAAATTGTATTTATATTTAGAATTATTTTTGTGATCATCCTGTCCCGGATGGACAATTTGAATTTGAACGAATTTCGTTACGTTTTGTGTCTTAACGAATTTTCAATTTTTTTTTTACATGTTAGATTTAACGAACGTTTTTTTAACAAGAGAATAATGGTGCATTTTGCTGAAGAAAATGTTTACAGAAAAATCGTAACATTTTTAGTAGACATTAAGAAAGGTTAGGTGCCTTAAATTTTTTTTTTAAATGGGCATTAAAATTCTGACAAAATCTAATTATTATTCTATAAACTTTCCTAATCCGAATTCACACCTACAGTTGAATATTTTCGGAATTTATTATAAATTCAATTTTTTTTGTCAGAAATTGCAAAACACTTTTGAAGGCGAAAATTCATTTTAAAGCAAAATATTTGACCAAGAAAACGTACATTCATAATTAAACACTAATTGAGCGGTATGTTTAATAAATGCTGAGTTGCATTTCATCAGTAATAAAGAAATTCTGAAGAAAATGATGATTTATATTTTCTTCTTACGATCTCATTGACTTTCCTGACACTTACGATAGTTATAATATTTATGTACTAATAAGTTATTTAATTGGTATGTTAAAATTCTTACAATATGTGTATTTAAAAAAATCACATTCTCGGCATATTATAAAATCTACTATAAAAGAATCCTTTTTTCAATACATTATTTGGCAACATCGAAGAATTAATTAATACGTGTGTCCTTAAGGATATTTTTTTATAGAAAATAAATGAAACATATATTAGTAACAATCGCCATTTATTCTTCCAAAACAAAAATGTTTCTAAAATGAAATTTTACGGATAAACTCTTCGGTTTTTTATTTTTTATTTTTAAATTATTTTTCTAATCACAATTATTACAAATACTAAATTTTTGTTATCGCTATCGCAATTATTCGCAAGATTATTAAAATCGTAAAATCAAATGCCCCGTTGTACCCGCCACTGGTGTCATAGAACTACAAACAGCTGTGGGAATCAATTTCCTCATTCATAAATAATACATGCGCATATTTAGAACAAATAAATAATTCGAATTGTAATTTAATTGGAAACCTGACCATAGGCATGAAATAATTTTATTAACCTTATTAATTTTATTAATATTCTTAAATGTCAGTTCTGAAGGTTAATTTTATTAATATTATTAAATGTCAGTTCTGCAGGTTTTATATCGTTACATTAAAAACCACTTAATTTGATTTCCGGTTCAAACGGAAAAAGTTGAAATTATCGTCGAAAAAAGTGTAAAAGTCGTGTATATATACCTTTGAAATATTCCGATTTTTTTGGCGATTTTGGTCAAAGTTTAACAAGTGCTGCCCAAAACATTGCAAAATGGCTATAAATCGTCTTAAAACTATATTTTACTGATTTCCGGTTCAAACGGAAAAAGTTGAAATTATCGTCGAAAAAAGTGAAAAAGTCGTGTATATATACCTTTGAAATATTCAGATTTTTTTGGCGATTTTGTTCAAAGTTTAACAAATGCTGCCCAAAACAATGCAAAATGGCTATTAATCGTCTTAAAACTATATTTTACTGATTTCCGGTTCAAACGGAAAAAGTTGAAATTATCGTCGAAAAAAGTGAAAAAGTCGTGTTATATACCTTTGAAATATTCCGATTTTTTTGGCGATTTTGGTCAAAGTTTAACAAGTGCTGCCCAAAACAATGCAAAATTGCTATAAATCGTCTTAAAACTATATTTTACTGATTTCCGATTCAAACGGAAAAAGTTGAAATTATCGTCGAAAAAAGTGAAAAAGTCGTGTATATATACCTTTGAAATATTCCGATTTTTTTGGCGATTTTGTTCAAAGTTTAACAAATGCTGCCCAAAACAATGCAAAATGGCTATTAATCGTCTTAAAACTATATTTTACTGATTTCCGGTTCAAACGGAAAAAGTTGAAATTATCGTCGAAAAAAGTGAAAAAGTCGTGTATATATACCTTTGAAATATTCCGATTTTTTTGGCGATTTTGTTCAAAGTTTAACAAATGCTGCCCAAAACAATGCAAAATGGCTATTAATCGTCTTAAAACTATATTTTACTGATTTCCGGTTCAAACGGAAAAAGTTGAAATTATCGTCGAAAAAAGTGAAAAAGTCGTGTATATATACCTTTGAAATATTCCGATTTTTTTGGCGATTTTGTTCAAAGTTTAGCAAGTGCTGCCCAAAACAATGCAAAATGGCTATAAATCGTCTTAAAACTATATTTTACTGATTTCCGGTTCAAACGGAAAAAGTTGAAATTATCGTCGAAAAAAGTGAAAAAGTCGTGTATATATAATAATCGAAAAGAAAATGGTATATGCGATTAAAATAATTAGAAAAAAATAAAATTGATAGTATCCTTATTTTCTTGTATATTTTTGCATATATACACCATACAATTTAATTTTTATATTATTTCTTTGGATAATTGTAGTAGAAAAAATAAATATATTTAAAGAGAAACATAAAATAAAATAAAATAATTTTTTTTATGTAAAAGATGAAACAAATCGATTATTTATAAAACCAGCTTAAAACGTTAATATAATAATTTTCGCAAAACTTTGTCTGAAAGCGAATGGAATTATTGATAATTAAACAATAATGTTTACACGTTTTTGCAAAATGCTCCTTGTAAATTGAAATATTCTCATAATATTTGTTTTATATTTAATATATTTCAGAGATTCTAATTTCCGCTTCGACCATGTAACAAATTCTTGACTTTTCATTTTATTTTACGAAGCTTTATGCAAAAATTAAATATGTAATAAAATCCAAGACTTTTTAATGTAATAATTTGTAAATACACGTAAAAAGTACGAGGATAATCAAAAATATTTTATATTAAAAACGTTTTTATTTACGGAAGATTAAAAAAATAAAACCAGCTGAAGATCAGTTTGTTTTTAGGAAGAATGGAAGGACGAAGGAGGTTATTTTAACACTAGAAGAAAAAAGAATGAGAGTAGGAAAGACAACTTACATGGCAATCGTAGATTTACAAAAGTCTTTCGATATAATGTTTAGAATCTTAAAAGAAGCGGGAAAAGAGAATTATTTTCAATCACTAAATATAAATTGTGCGATTTTGCATTAATTTTTCTTTTGCATTTCTATTAAAATTAATTTCGGGGGGCATTTTGAAGGAATTTTGGTAAATTCGGCCACATTCGGTTCAAAATGTTTTATTTTTAATTGGTAATTCAATATAAAATGAAAAATTGCCAGAAAATGTTTCCTATGTGCCATGAAATGGCGTATATAAAATAATATTAGAAATTCATACGGCCACAACATTTCTCATTAAAAACAAGCGTTTGAGTTTATTTATTAAAAAAGTTTTTGCGTAATCATTTTTTTTTTCGTTCGCATACCAGGCAAATTTTTATTTCGAAATATGCTAACAATAATATAATATACAACATATTTCTAAATACCGCGTATATTTTTTCAAGTGGAAAAAATTTGCAATTTTGGTGTACGTAAAATAATTTTAATTAGTCCGGCGAAAATATTAGTGAAGATTTTAATTAAATATGTGCGCGTGAGTGCGGAAATATGACCCTGTACATTTTTATTTCGAAATATGTTAACAACAATATAATATAAAACATATTTATAAATATCTATGTTTACCAATTCTTCTTGAAAACGAAGAAAAAAAACTAAATTTATACTTTTTTAGATTAACTGTCATTATGAACTGACAATTTGAGTTATGTGTCAAAATATCTTATCTGGACATTGGTATCAAATACGAATTTTCCTAAATATTAAGCGAAATTGATATTAATTCGACATCTTTTTTGCTTTAAAAAATCTTATGATTATTACAAAAAAAATTGAATCAATTATTTTACAATTGAACATTATAGACCATCTTTGGTTAGGATTAATTAAACGAAAGGCGTTATTTTTTAGCAATAAATCACTAAATTAGATTATAAGAGAAAGAAAAATCTATTCTTTTGTCTAAACTTTGTCATTGTTCTAACTGTTCAAAGATTTAAAGAAAAATTTACAATAAATTCTTATATATTGATATATTTATTGTGTACGCAATTCACCAGATTTTCTACTTTTTCTAAGTAAAGTTATTTTCGATATACATTCTACATTCGAAATACGAAAAATTCGTGATTATTTCAGGTTAAATGATTTGGAAAAAAGTGCCAAAGAGGCGCGTTTTTAAATTGTAAATATCAAATGACCAAAGATTTTTTTTTAAACTTACGTGCATAAACGATGCAGTTTTATGGATTTATTTTTTAAAAACTAAATTGTGTTCAATATAGGTATAAAAATATATATTTTTCATGATTTGAAGGCACCCTATCGAATTTTTCGATTTGCCAGTATTTTTTGATTATTGAAAAAACATTTTTTGATCAACTGTCAAAAATTATATAAATACCTAACGTGGTACAACTTTATAATTGGCAGAAATATCAAAAGCGTGGCAAGAATGTTGAAATTTATATTACTGTCAAAAATGACACGTTTACTAATCATTTTTTTGACTTGTAAATTAATAAAATTATTTTGTTAAATCTATTTTTAAAATTAGCATTGTGGCGTACTAAAATTATTTTTTTAAGAGGAATTAATTAAGAGAAGTAATAACGAATTCAAATAATATTACAAAAAATTGTGCGAGTTAACATTTCTTCAATATCCATCATCAGGCGTTTTAAAAAAAAAATTGTAAATGTTTTTTAGTGTATATACAATTCATCTCGAACTTGATAATCTAATTAAAATTTTTGGACCAGTGCAATAATAAGTAAATTAATAATTACTGCGTTACAAGTTAATTCGAAATTTTACACATTTTAAAATGACAATATTTATTCTGACACGGTAAAATATGATTTCCTCCTCTTTTTAACACTGACTGATTTTTTTATAAAATTCATAAAAAAATCATAGTTGAAAATATTGTTGTTTAAATGGACGCGATATTTTTATTTAGTTTCCGATTTATTTCAAGTTGATTTATTGCGTGTTAACTGAAGTCAGACTGATTAAGAAATAGCGTTCACTGCATTTGACAGAATCACACCTCCGAACTTCTAGTCTAGCAATTCTAACATGTCTGCAAAAAAAGATTTTGTGCAAAAGTGTGGATTTTGCAGTTGTGCGAGTTCTATGGTGTATATACCCAGTGGACAATCAATTTCGAAAGTCAACTAAATTTAGTCATTAGTTACAAACAGTATGATGACAGAAATATAGATAAAAATTGGTTTATTCATTCCTCTTCCTCTATTTTCTATTACCCAGTTTTGATGATATTTTTAAATAGGAAATGTGCATATAAAAAGACATTAGTTAAAGAGTCCGCAATCCTAAAGATTGGTTGGAAACAGCACGCCATGCCGATCTATCCTGAGCTAATCCCTTCATCTCCCTATAGCTATTCATCTCAACGTCTTCAACTATCTGACTCACATACTCCAATCTAGACCTACCTACCCCTCTCTTTCCCTCCACTCTACCTTCTATGATCAATTGCATAATCCCCCCATGCCTAATGATATGCCCTACTAATCTGTCTCTCCTACGCTGTAACACTCTCCAAATACTTCTCTTCTCCCCTACTAACTCTAGTACAGCTTCATTTGTTACTTTATCTTCCCAACCAATCCTCATCATCCTCCTATAACACCAGATTTCGAATGCTTGTAATCTACGCTTCTCTTCCTTTCCTATAGTCCACGCCTCACACCCGTACAGTGCTACACTCCAAACATATACCTTCAGTAATCTTTTTCTAATACCCAAGTCAATATTTGATCTTAAAATCTGTTCTTTTTCTACGAATGCCTTCCTACCCTGTGCTATCCTACACTTTATATCTACCTTGCTTCGATTATCTTTTGTGATTCTATTGCCTAAATAACAAAAATCTGACACTTCTTCGATTCTGTTATCTCCTATTGTGATCCTCATTTTTCTACTGCATTCCTTTTTGTCACACCTCATCACTTTAGTTTTACCTATATTTATTTTCATGTTAAAATCCCTAGTCAATACTGCCTGCATACCATTCAATACCCTTTCTAAATTCTTTTCGCTTTCTTCCAATATAGCTATATCGTCGGCGAATCTCAACATATATATTTTCTCTCCCTGTACATTCACACCTACACTATACTCTTCTTTTACTTTGTTTATTGCATCTTCTATATATAGATTAAATAATAACGGTGAAAGTGTACATCCCTGCAGAACTCCCTTCCCTATTTTTGCTACCTCTTCTTCCCCCTCAATTCTAACTAAGGCAGTTTGGTGTTTATATAAATTAAAAATTATTCTCCTATCCTTATAATCTATACCCGTTTCTTTTAAAATTCTAAACATTATGTCCCAATCTACATTATCAAATGCCTTTTCTAAATCTACAAAAGCTATGCAAGTTACCTTTCCTACCCTCATTCTTTTTTCTACTACTGTTCTTAGTGCTAAAATCGCCGCCCTCGTCCCTCTGTTTTTCCTAAAACCAAACTGATCTTCTCCTAGCCTTTCCTCTACTTTATTTTCTAATCTCCTATAAATAATCTTTAGCAATATCTTCGATGCATGTGATAGTAGACTAATGGTCCTATAGTTCTCACACAAATTAGCTCCTATTTTCTTCGGCATTGTTACTATTCTACTACGCTGAAAATCCTGTGGTACTTCTCCCTTCTCATATATTTTACAAACTAACCTGTATAATCGCTCCTGCATTTTTTCCCCTGCGTGTTTTATTAATTCGGCTGGTATCATATCAATCCCCGCTGCTTTGTTATTCCGTAAATCATTTAATGCTCTATGAAACTCTGACCTAAGTATGCTAGGACCTAAGTCATCCTCATCTATCTGTTCCACTCTTTCTAGCTCCTCCATGTCCTGCCTACCTTTATATAAATCTTCAAGATACTCATTCCATCTTCTAGCTTTTTCCTTATTTTCTGTGAGTTCCTTACCCTGCTTATCACATATAATGTTACCCTTTGGTTTTACTTTAGAAAAATGTGACTTAATTTTCCTGTAGCCCAAATCTACTTTACCTCTTCTCATATCCTCCTCAATATCCTCACAATTTCCTTTCATCCACTCTTCTTTCGCTAGCTTGCATTTCATATTAATTAAGTTCCTTAGTTCTTTATATTTTTTCTGTCCTACTTCTGTGTTTCCTATTTTAATTTTCCTTTTTGCTTCTATCATTTCAACTATTTCTTCCGTGATCCATTCCCTCCTACCTGCCCTTTTCTTTGTGCCTAATACTTCATTTGCTGCTGTAGTTAACCCATTTCTGATTTCCCTCCATTCGCAATCTATGTCGTTCCTAGATGTTCCATTAGCCATGATTTCTACTTTCTGCTTGTACTTTTCACATACATCAGCTAATTTTAACCTATCGACATCTACTCTAACCTGTTTAGACTTCTGTAATTTCTTGAATTTGACCTCTGAGTCCAGGACTACTAAATTATGGTCACTATCAATATCTGCTCCAGGGTAACTCTTACAATTCTTAATCTGGTTCCTAAACCTCTCTTTAACCAGTATGTAATCTATCTGATACCTCCCTATATCTCCTGGCATTTTCCACGTATATATCCTGCGTTTGTGATTCTGAAAAAGCGTGTTTGCTACCACTAGCTTATTCCTAATACAAAACTCTACCAATCTATCCCATCTATCATTACGTGTTCCTATTCCATATTCTCCTACTATTGAAACTTCCTTTCCCTTACCTACTACGGCATTCCAATCTCCGGTTACAATTAGATTATCCTGTCCTTTAACGTTTGCTAACCTAGATTCAATCTCCTCATAAATGGATTCTACCTCCTCATCATCGTGACATCAAAAAGACATTTGAAGCTAAATTTAGACGCTAGCGAACATTTGTTGTACTGCTGCTCATAATATCTGCAAATCCTTAAAAAAATCTAGTTGCAAAAAAGTGATTACTTATGAAAGAAGGTTAATTTAAACATTTATTTATTTTCTGACCATTGCCTAATTATAATTTTAAAGGACACTCCTAATCAACGTATTGAATTGTCTTTTTAATTTAAATTTAAAATTTAATTGACAAGACAAATGCAACTTGGTTGCTCGTCGGAGGAATTAGATATTATGTATACAACAGTACAAGCTAAAGACTCGAGTTAACAAATGAAATGACAAACTGGGATTGTATTGAATGCCAAGATTGTTGACTTCCCTGTCGAGAAGACTTGCTGGCCAAGAGGAAAGCCAAAACTCGAGTCCGTGGCACATGTCATTTCTCTTGTCGATGCCGGTGCCAATGCCAAGTCGTCGTCCTGCTCCAGAAGACGGGTTCATAAAGAAATAAGCTATCAAGATGTTTTCCAAATTTTTTTTTATGATCCTTGCAAACATTTCTCATCCAATTCAGTTGAATAGACCAATTTAATTATCACTAAGTCATAACTTTTAATTATCAAATTATAGTTATATAATTTTTTAAATTGAAATTCCGAGGTTCCAAAATACATTAGAAATTATAGGTCACAATATAATTATTAAAGCCAAATTTACAAAGTATATCCTTACCATTAACTTTTCTTTTTATTACTGACCACTGGATTCTGAAGTGTGATAAAATATTTTGTATACATTATACACTAAAAAAAAATACAGTGTACAAGAAATCGAGTCTACACGAGAAATTTATAAAAAGTTAAATTTTAGACATAAAATTCAGTCGACAAGTTTGTAAACGTTAGAAAAAATTGTGATTCAAAAAATCCTGAATAACTTTTTGGATTTTAATCTAAAAATAATAAATATAAATATATTACCGACATTAATAAATAATGGTTTAATTTTTATGGACGTGAAGTAAATTTCAAAACCACTAATTCTTAAAAATGTATAGCGAAATTAATATACTCTTTTTGAACTTTTTAAACCTCAATTATTATTGTAAAAATATAAATCGCACAAAAAATAGTAACAACTAATATATTCCAATAGTAGTTGAATGCGTTTAAAATTTTTTACTTTCGTTTTACATGACACAAACAAAACGTAGGAAACTTTTCACTACATCAACCTGAATATGTCTTCTAATAAATTACTCGGGTTAAAAATTAGAGAGCAACAAAAAAATCAATTCCCAATTTAACATTAGTGGAATCCTTCCTCGCCAACGTAGGCATATTGCACCGAGTAGGCTGTACGTTGTTCATAACGCATAAGAACTACTGACGGAACAACTGCAAATGCTTCGACGAAGCATTTGTTTTGACATCATTTTGACACAAACACACGTCCCTAAACTCGTCATATAAAAACAGAGTTGATTCGATTTATCATCCGCCCTGTATAGCATAATACACTACATATAGCAAATGTAACTACATAGTTTCCTTCGGATAGTGAGTTAAGTTGCTGATTTACACGACAGTGTAAATTTTCCCATTACATTTCCCGCGGGTGTTCTAAAACCGAAACTAATATCTCATTTTGTCGCATTGACTTTTGACTTTACTACGTACCTATGACCACATCCAGCGGCGTACCTAGCATGGGGGTATCGGCATTAAACCCCCCATTTGATGAAGCAAACATTTTTACTCTAATTTTTATAATTTGCTGTAATATATCCAATTTCATCAATTTAAAAATATAATTTTCATACATACAGGCCTTTCCTTCTGCTATACTTTCTATAACTTAGTGCATAATACCTCTGTGTCTAAGAATATTACCTCTTAGCCTATACTTTCTGCACTCTTTCAAATGCTTCTATTAATTATTTTTTTAATATTTCTATATTACAAACATATTGATTTCCTATTATCACTATATCCTGTGTATCTTTTTAAATTCTGTTTTTTTTTTTAAACATACTTTGCGTACATACAGACCTTTCCTTCTGCTATACTTTCTATAACTTAGTGCATAATACCTCTGTGTCTAAGAATATTACCTCTTAGTCTATACTTACTGCACTCTTTCAAATGCTTCTACTAATTATTTTTTAACTATTTCTATATTACAAACATATTGATTTCCTATTATCACTATATCCTGTGTATCTTTTTAAATTCTGTTTTTTTTTTAAACATACTTTTCATACATACAGGCCTTTCCTTCTGCTATACTTTCTATAACTTAGTGCATTATACCTCTGTGTCTAAGAATATTACCTCTTAGTCTATACTTTCTGCACTCTTTCAAATGCTTCTATTAATTATTTTTTAAATATTTCTATATTACAAACATCTTGATTTCCTATTATCACTATATCCTGTGTATCTTTTTAATATATATATTTTTTTTAAAACATACTTTTCGTACATACAGGTCTTTCCTTCTGCTATACTTTCTATAACTTAGTGCATAATACCTCTGTGTCTAAGAATATTACCTCTTAGCCTATACTTTCTGCACTCTTTCAAATGCTTCTATTAATTATTTTTTAAATATTTCTATATTACAAACATATTTATTTCTATTATCACTATATCCTGTGTATCTTTTTAAAATCAGTTTTTTTTTTTAAAACATACTTTTCCTACATACAGGCCTTTCCTTCTGCTATACTTTCTATAACTTAGTGCATAATACCTCTGTGTCTAAGAATATTACCTCTTAGTCTATACTTACTGCACTCTTTCAAATGCTTCCACTAATTATTTTTTAACTATTTCTATATTACAAACATCTTGATTTCCTATTATCACTACATCCTGTGTATCTTTTTAAATTCTGCATTCAAACGGATATTATATCGATATAACTTCCAGTTGTATTTTTTCTAATAATATTTTTACTCTAATTTCAATAATTAGCTATAATATTTCCAATTTCAATTAAAAAAAGATACTTTTCATACATACGTGCCTTTCCTTCTGCTATGCTTTCTATAATTTAGCACATAATACCTCTGTGTCTAAGAATATTGCCTATATCTTCAGCACCCTTCAAATGCTTCTATTTGCTCAATTGGCACGTATTTCTTTCTTTCTTACAAACATCCTGATTTCTTATTATCACTATCATTTATAATTGTTATGATATGATATGCAACTTCTATTGTTTTCAGTTGGTGTTTTTTCTAATACCGAATTTAAAATAATTACCAAATAAAACAAATAAAAAATACTACATAAAAATGGCTATTAATAATGATACTTTTACAATTGATTTGTCAATGCGAAAATTGTTTGCTACACCACTGTTTATACATCCATATATGTATAAACTTCTTCACATGCGCGTTTGAACACACGTTCACGTATAAGGACTATTGGTAAGCTCTGTAATGTGGGTAGTATATGTAAGTATGTGTCATTTGCCGAAAAAATAGTATCCTCTTAGTCTTGAGAAGGACAATGTCGTATTTTAAATCCTCGGGCTGTGATGGATTTGCTTTATATAAAACACGATGTATTTTTATATAACCTTAAATTAAAGGAATCGTAAAAGCAGACGTTGGTTATAATTTATAACGTTTTTTTGATGTGTGTTTATTTTAATATGAAATTTTTATTTTTTATTTGTAGGAGAGACAAAGTACCAAAAAGGACCATTAGAATAGAATCGGTTTATTGGTGACGTTTTACGTGATGATAAATTACACAAGTCAATAATATATATAATTTCAAATAAGGTGACACTTTATCCACAAAAATTCATTAATAAAATAAAATGCATTCCGTCTTAAGAATAGTTACAAATTTCTCTCCAGTATTTCCAGTCTCTAGACTTCAACGACTATTTTTTAACAATCGAAATAGCACAACTAGTAAATTAGAAAATTTAAACGTATTATTTCATCGAAAATCATCAGTTAAATTCAAAAAAACTTTTTCACGTCTTACATTTTTTTGTGCCATTTTATAAACCATAAATATATTGGGTAAGTATCATATAACAATTATAAATTCGAAATATTTATGAAGCAAAATTTCTATTGTTTTTTATTGTTTTTAGATTGCTCTGAAAAGGTACAATTCATCAAAGGATGCAGAAATATTTTACATGTGGATGTGCCAACCTAATTACGAAAAGTGGAAAATTTATTTAAAGGGTAAATACTCTTCCGTGTTTTATGAGGAGCTTTTAGCGGGCGTCAAATGTACTTATACATATATATATATTTTGGTAATGGCAGGATCGCATCAGGAGCACAATTTACAGTGTGGCAGTAAACATCCTTCGCTAAACTAGTAAATTACTAAATTTTAACATCTTCCTTGTGTCTTCCGAGTTAGATGTACATACAAGGTGAAAACTCGCTTGCTACATATTATACAACTTGCTCATCTTAAAGGAAACTTGCTAATATTGGTGCCGGTATTAATTTTGCAACAAAACTAATACTATATACCACAGTGGCGGTTCCTTAATGCAGGCCGCAGGGCCGCGCGCCCCTCCTCAACATTGAGCGCATCACCGTAGATATATAATTGTATTGCGATATTTTATCTCGCCATTATTTTTCATAAAAGATAAATCCTGCGCCGCGAACATACCTCACACTCAACACGACATGGCAGTTAGCAAGTACGAGTCAAATCTCATCCCATCTGTTGGAAGCGCTAGAGTGAGAGCGACCGTATGCAGTATGTCTTCTGTTTCTTCGGTTCGCGTATCGCAATATATCGACTAATGTAACACACATTCCAGCGATTCCACAGAAAGCTTGTGCCGCGATAACAATCAACACAACACGGTGTGGCGTTCGTTGTGATATCTGTTGCAAGTCTGAGTAGCGAGCGATGCTGTATCTATCGTTCGCGTGGTATATATTTATCGCTAATTTGGTGCTGCTGCGTGTTCAGCGCCACCCAGCCACACAGTACAGGTTAAATGTATATGCCCTCATCTCACTCTATTGCAAGCAATAAGTGAGAGCGACCGTATCCAAGGCCAGTACAAGTTAAATACATATATACAGTACATATGCAATGAGATGAGTGTATCATAGAGTGCAGGCGACCGATCTATTGGATGTCGCGCTTCTTTAACGTTCTAGAGAAGTTCAGAGAGAACAGAGAGTAGTATATATATAAATTGATATAGAATAGCCAGATTAGACAGTAGCATTTGTTCTGTAGTTACGTATGTACGATTTTGCCACGTGTTTCTCCGAGAATATATTTAATAGAAATAATTTAATGAAAATGGATAGTGTTAGTTCTTTATTGAAAATAGAGTTCTGTAGACTTTCTCTTGTGGACAATGTAAAAATGAAAGAACTAGGTAGGCGATTGCCTGATTTAAATTTATCGCAAACTTGTGCAAGGAGTGCTCAAAACCGGACATTTACTACGCGGCGTTTTACAAGAGACATTTACAAAAAAAATTATAACACAGATGAAGGACAGATTCTTATATCGTGGCCATCTACAAGCCGCTGAGTTATTTAACGCGAAATCGATGCCAACATTTTCTAAACAATTTCCAGTGGACCGTTTGGAAACCGTTTTATCAATTTTTGAATAAATCCAGATTAAAAACAGATTAGAAGTCATTTACTCGCGTCCAGATTTTTATCAAATAATTGGAGCCACAAATTTTCCTTCGTTATTGCTACAAAATAATCTCAGTGAATACTATAAAAATACTTAAAATTATTTCAACAACCCCGATGACCACTGCTGAATCAGAGCGTTGTTTTTCAACACTTAAAAGAATCAAGATTTTTTTGCGAAATGCTATGGGTAATGATCGTTTAAACGCGTTGGCAATTTTAACGAAAAAGTTTTGGAAAAGTTTATATCAATGAAAGATAGAAGAGTGGAATTCACTATCAAGGAATGATTGAATTTAATCATTTTGCAACCATTTTAGGTAAAAGATTTCTCACTATTATGTTATTTTTCAAGAAATGCGCCCCCCCCCCAGATTGAAATGGCACGACCCGCCACTGATATACCAGTTAATTAATCACCAATCTTAAGGATTCGTTAGAAACTACACGTCTTGTCGATTTTCCATCCATTTACCTATATTCATCGTCCTCCACTATTTGATCCAATCTAAACGTACCTACCCATAGCTTTCCCTCTACTGTACCTTCTATAACTAATTGCATTATACCCTCATGTCTAAGAATGTGACCTACTAGTCTATCTCTCCTACTCTGTAATAATTTTCTTCTCTAATCTGTAAATACTTCTGTAATAATAATAATAATAATAATAATAATAATAAATAAATGTCTAAATACTTCTGTAATCCTTGTCATCCTTCTGTAGCACCATATTTCGATTGTTTATATTCTACGTTATATCTCTTTCTTTCCTATGGTCCCACGCCTCACACCCGTACACTCCACACATATGCATTCAGTAATTTTTTTTAAATTTTTGTGATAAAATGATTTCTTCACAACTGATGCAATCATTTAAAAACTATAAAACTTAATTGAATTGTTGAATTTTAATGTGCATTGTGCAAAAACTTTCTAAAAATCATAAAATATTGCTTTTATGGTGGTCGAGAAGGTAATTTATGTCTTTTTTTCGTACTTGGCAAATCTTGTATCGTGTAGGCTAAATAAAAATATATTAAAAAAATTTTTTAATGCCATGGCAGGAAGTATAATGATGACGTTATGGGCAAAATATAAATTTAGATGTTTTTTGTTGCAAAAGATGAAATGTTACGAAAAAACTGATTTTACACTTTTTTTTTCATTAGTTGATTGATTAAACGAAGTTGTACTTCATCTCAAAGTAGCTCGAATGTAAGCATTTATATTTATACAAGGAAAAAGCTCGTTCTTCAAATATTTTTAACTAACATTAGATGCCAGTTGATTAATTTCCAGCCATGTTTTTCACAAGTTAACATTACCAAAAAAAATTGCTGTTTTTTAAATTTATGTTCCTGTTGGTTTTGTGCATAAAATTTATTCTTATTCGTGAAAATTATATTGATCATTATATATCCTGTAGCACCATATTTCAACTGCATCTATTCTACGCATTTCGTCCTTCCCTATACGCCTCACACCCGTACAATGCTACACTCCACACACATCTATTTTTAATTACTTGTTTTTAATACCCAAGTCAAAATTTGATTTAAATATTTGTCCTAAAGTATATATAGGACATTTGAAACAAAAAATCTGGTATTTATAAAATATCTTGTTCTAATCCTGAAGGACAAACACATAGACCAATTGAAACTAGATTTAAGGAGCATTTAGCTCATTTTATTTAGTTTTTATCTTGTGCTACTGAAGATGGGGGCATACACTTCAAAATGTGCATATAGCTACCTAATGCTTTAAGCTACGGTATTTGGTTAATAATTTATTTATTTGGGTTATAACTACACTATTATTTAACACCGTAGTGATAATTTTTTCAAATTAATATTTCCTCTTTTTTACGAATACTTTCCCACCCAGTGCCATCTTACTTCGGTTTTCCTTCGTACAATCCTACCGCCTAAATAACACAAATCTAATACATCTAGTATCGTATCATCTCCTATTCGAATCCTCATCTTTCTTCATCTTGAAATTTTCGATGGCAAACTATTTATGGCAAACTTAGTCCATTTATTTGTTTTGCCATTATCTAAATTCACCACCGCATGGTTTATCAAAGAATCGCTATTTATAGCACAATGGTCGTTGTCTATGTCCATATCTCATTCGGACAGGACCCTCGTCATGATTATAATACTTGTAACAAAAGTCTATTTGTGTGTTTAATTTATATATTTTTATTGTAACATATTTGTGTAATTTGCAAAAAAAAAATATTTATTGTAAATTATCGGGTAAATTGCAAATCATCTATAATTTAAATATTCATGATGTTATATATTAGTGCTTGAACACGTATGAATGCAGAGGAGGCGATGGAAATCTGTCTTGGTACGTGGTAAATAACGTGGCGATAAAAAAAGATTTTTTAAGAAAATATCGTTAATTTGTAATTTAGCAGAACATTATTATAAACCAATGTGTGGAGTGTAGCATTGTATGGGTGTGAGGCGTGGGACTATAGGAAAGGAAGAGACACGTGGAATAGAAGCATTCGAAATGTGGTGCTACAGGATGACGATGAGCAAAGATTAAAGTGATAAATGAGGTCGTGTTAGAATTAGTACAGAATAAAAGACGTATTTGGAAGAAGTATAGCGTAGGAGAGTAGGTCATATTCTTAGACACGGGAGTACTATGCCTTATAACTGATATTAGTCGGTTAGAAAGTAAAAAAAAAATAAACGTAAGGTAGAAGATTGTGGAATGTGTTGATTTAATAAACAAGAATAAGAAATTTATTAGTGTTTGTACATTAATATGATTACACAACTCAAAAAATTTAAATTAAATAATACAATAATACAAATCACATATAAAGTCATTTATTTCGAAATATTAGATAGAGAAGACAAATGATAAGAATTGGATGGGTAAAAGAATAAAAGCTCTGCTTTATAAACTGTTTTTAAAAATATTTTATTACTTCCTTAACATATGATTAAAAAATCAATTTTTTGTATTTTTTATAAACAATAAATAATTCGAAATAATCAATTTTTAACCAGTTACATAAAAGCTGCAAAAATCGACGAATTTATTAAATTAGAATTCAATAGTTAGTTAAAGAGTCCGCAATCCTAAAGATTGGTTGGAAACAGCACGCCATGCCGATCTATCCTGAGCTAATCCCTTCATCTCCCTATAGCTATTCATCTCAACGTCTTCAACTATCTGACTCACATACTCCAATCTAGGCCTACCTACCCCTCTCTTTCCCTCCACTCTACCTTCTATGATCAATTGCATAATCCCCCCATGCCTAAGAATATGCCCTACTAATCTGTCTCTCCTACGCTGTAACACTCTCCAAATACTTCTCTTCTCCCCTACTAACTCTAGTACAGCTTCATTTGTTACTTTATCTTCCCAACCAATCCTCATCATCCTCCTATAATACCACATTTCGAATGCTTGTAATCTACGCTTCTCTTCCTTTCCTATAGTCCACGCCTCACACCCGTACAGTGCTACACTCCAAACATATACCTTCAGTAATCTTTTTCTAATACCCAAGTCAATATTTGATCTTAAAATCTGTTCCTTTTCTACGAATGCCTTCCTACCCTGTGCTATCCTACACTTTATATCTACCTTGCTTCGATTATCTTTTGTGATTCTACTGCCTAAATAACAAAAATCTGACACTTCTTCGATTCTATTATCTCCTATTGTGATCCTCATTTTTCTACTGCATTCCTTTTTGTCACACCTCATCACTTTAGTTTTACCTATATTTATTTTCATGTTAAAATCCCTAGTCAATACTGCCTGCATACCATTCAATACCCTTTCTAAATTCTTTTCGCTTTCTTCCAATATAGCTATATCGTCGGCGAATCTCAACATATATATTTTCTCTCCCTGTACATTCACACCTACACTATACTCTTCTTTTACTTTGTTTATTGCATCTTCTGTATATAGATTAAATAATAACGGTGAAAGTGTACATCCCTGCCGAACTCCCTTCCCTATTTTTGCTACCTTTTCTTCCCCCTCAATTCTAACTAAGGCAGTTTGGTGTTTATATAAATTAAAAATTATTCTCCTACCCTTATAATCTATACCCGTTTCTTTTAAAATTCTAAACATTATGTCCCAATCTACATTATCAAATGCCTTTTCTAAATCTACAAAAGCTATGCAAGTTACCTTTCCTACCCTCATTCTTTTTTCTACTACTGTTCTTAGTGCTAAAATCGCCTCCCTCGTCCCTCTGTTTTTCCTAAAACCAAACTGATCTTCTCCTAGCCTTTCCTCTACTTTATTTTCTAATCTCCTATAAATAATCTTTAGCAATATCTTCGATGCATGTGATAGTAGTCTAATGGTCCTATAGTTCTCACACAAATTAGCTCCTATTTTCTTCGGCATTGTTACTATTCTACTACGCTGAAAATCCTGTGGTACTTCTCCCTTCTCATATATTTTACAAACTAACCTGTATAATCGCTCCTGCATTTTTTCCCCTGCGTGTTTTATTAATTCGGCTGGTATCATATCAATCCCCGCTACTTTGTTATTCCGTAAATCATTTAATGCTCTATGAAACTCTGACCTAAGTATGCTAGGACCTAAGTCATCCTCATCTATCTGTTCCACACTTTCTAGCTCCTCCATGTCCTGCCTACCTTTATATAAATCTTCAAGATACTCCTTCCATCTTCTAGCTTTTTCTTTATTTTCTGTAAGTTCCTTACCCTGCTTATCACATATAATGTTACCCTTTGGTTTTACTTTAGAAAAATGTGACTTAATTTTCCTGTAGCCCAACTCTACTTTACCTCTTCTCATATCCTCCTCAATATCCTCACAATTTCCTTTTATCCACTCTTCTTTCGCTAGCTTGCATTTCCTATTAATTAAGTTCCTTAGTTCCTTATATTTTTTCTGTCCTGCTTCTGTGTTTCCAATTTTAATTTTCCTTCTTGCTTTTATCATTTCAACTATTTCTTCCGTGATCCATTCCCTCCTACCTGCCCTTTTCTTTGTGCCTAATACTTCATTTGCTGCTGTAGTTAACCCATTTCTGATTTCCCTCCATTCGCAATCTATGTCGTTCCTAGATGTTCCATTAGCCATGATTTCTACTTTCTGCTTGTACTTTTCACATACATCAGCTAATTTTAACCTATCGACATCTACTCTGACCTGTTTGGACTTCTGTAATTTCTTGAATTTGCCCTCTGAGTCCAGGACTACTAAATTATGGTCACTATCAATATCTGCTCCAGGGTAACTCTTACAATTCTTAATCTGGTTCCTAAACCTCTCTTTAACCAGTATGTAATCTATCTGATACCTCCCTATATCTCCTGGCATTTTCCACGTATATATCCTGCGCTTGTGATTCTGAAAAAGCGTGTTTGCTACCACTAGCTTATTCCTAATACAAAACTCTACCAATCTATCCCCTCTATCATTACGTGTTCCTATTCCATATTCTCCTACTATTGGAACTTCCTTTCCCTTACCTACTACGGCATTCCAATCTCCGATTACAATTAGATTATCCTGTCCTTTAACGTTTGCTAACCTAGATTCAATCTCCTCATAAATGGATTCTACCTCCTCATCATCGTGACTTGAAGTTGGCATATATACTTGCACTATAACTGTGTCAAATAATAAAAATATTTTGAATAATTTGACATAATTAATGCATTTTGCATTTACTTATCCCAACGTAGGTAAATGCAAAATATACGATGTTATAATAACAAAATATGTTAAAAAATGTTTTTTACCATATTTTTAGCCCGTCTTAGTCTTTGTGAACTATATACGCCACTGTAGAGGGCTTATAGGATTGCATAACATCAAATTTAGTTTTAAATTATACTAAATGTGTATATGTTTACCAATAAATCATTTATTACAAATTCTCTGGTAATTAGCAGACCGTGTAAAGTGCTATAAGGCACATACTGTCAAATTCAAAATATATATTTCGACACATATATTTTAGTTTATGTAATTCATTCAATTACTGAGGCTTGAAAATTTACTTTATAATTTATTCGATTAAATCTGACTTATTATCATATGATCGCTATATAAACAATATGTTTGCTGTACGAATAAAATCCGAATAAATATTTTATTCTGTTTAAAGTCAATATTCAAATCGAATCGACGCATATTTAAAAAATCGTGCGTTTAATTTAATTAAAAATATTTTTTTGTAATTTATTTTATTTTATTTTGTTATAGAATCAACCTATTATTTATCAGAAATGACCCAATGTTCTAAAAGTGCCAACAAGTTAAAATAAAAACGTTTAAGGAAAACTAATTTTTGTTGCAAAATTATGGTCGTATATAAATTTATTTACTTTTAGGATATATACAATTAAATAGCGACAAATATTTCAACAGAAACAAAAAAAAAAACGTTAGTTAATCACATAAATGTAAGGCAATGCAAATTTTAAGTGGTCTAACTACCAACTAGTATTTAAAAGGGTCTACTAACTGCTATTTTTTTTAAAAAGTTAGAAAACATGAAATAGCATTTTGAAGCTACAAACAAATTTTTTCAATATTTGGCACAGCAACTAGATTGCGTTAAAATGGATTATTCCACACAATAAGTGGAATATTCCTTTCCGTTTGCTGTGAAAGCCAGAATTGCCGAAAGCTATATTTCGCCTTGTCAGTTCTGTATATAATATTATAATATTAACGTTATTTCGCGTTCAGTGAACAACTCGAACAATGGCCACATTCACCCTCAGGCAATGTCTCATTAGGATTGTAATAAATAAAGACATGTGCAAAATTGAAAAAAAAATTATTCTTCAATTAGCTAGTCAACTGAAAAATGTATTAAGGCATTTTTATATTTGATCCAAAAATATTCATACGCATTCTGCATCAATTATTTGATAACGGGTCGTTAAAATCAACGTGAAATGAAATTTTAATAAAAAAAAATGAGTGCCAGGTAAATTATTTATAATAAAAATAGTCAAAATATTATATATAAAATACATTTTTTTTTTATTAACATATCCCCAACCACCAATTTAAAATATTTTTTTAAAAATTCTTTATTGCTCGACTTACTAGTAACATTACTCGTATATACGATAGAAATTGTTATAATATCATTTGTATCATACCTGAAATATTTCTTCAGCATATCCATGCCAATTCTGTGAATCTCGTTACTTATGTCAACTTGACGGACTTATAGAAAACAAAACAATGAACAGAAACTAGTGAAAGCGCAACTTACAACACCCACTGTCACCCTTACACACCCACAATCACCCGCTGCTCGTCTGCATACCCAACAAAAACTCGTGGGCCCTTTAAGATTAGATCATGGTTCCCTTTATTACATAAACATCTACTGTCTGTCCGCATTTAATTTGCCTGGCCGTGAGATGCGCACTTGTCCACAAACAGTGCCGGTGCAATTGCTTAAGACGCGCCTACAATCATTCTTTTCCTTGGCAGTACCCTTCAGTCTGTGTACTATCAGTGGCGTAACAACTTACTACCGAAATGAGTTCGCTTTTAAATGGTAAAGTAATCCATTTAAGGCCAATCAAGGGAATTGATTTTCAATGTGTATAAATACTTTAAATCTGATTTGTCATCGAAGGAAGTAAAGGAAAGAGTGTCTGCAGCAACCAAAGTGGCCATAAGAATGGTAGCTATAATTATAAAGTGACAAAAGTGAACCGAACATTTCTACGCCAGAAAAGAAGCGTATTCGAAAGGCGACTGTACGACATTTAGAAGATTTTGAAAAGTGTCACTTTCGAAATATAATTTTCACAATACAAGAGTTACGCTTAAACGTGAAAAACTATACAGTGACTTAGGATGGGATGGACATAAAAATTCCTCAAATCATATTGTACATGATTTAGGATTTAAGTACAAAAGAAGCACCAAAAATAATCGTAAAGTTTTAATTGAAGGGCACGATATTCGAGTTTTACGAATTGATTAAATATTATCGACAATTAGGAAAATCAATAATTTATATCGACGAGATATACTCAGTCGAAATCGTGGAGTGTTAATTCCATTGAAGGACTGCATACGAATATCTCAAAAGGGTCAACGTTTAATAATAAATCATGCCGGTGATAAAAGTGGCTTTGTACCAAATTGTTTGACAATATTTCAGTCGGGTATAAAAAGTGGAGACTATCACCATGAAATGAATGGTGAAAATTACGGCCAATGGATAACAAATAAATTGTTACCAAATGTACCGGAGGATTCCGTAATTATCATCGACAACGCGCTTTACCATAACATGCAAATTAATCGTGCGCCAAACAGCAATTCTCCTAAGCAGGAAATGGTTGTCCGATAAAAAAAATTCCATTCACGCATCTAATGTTAAAGCCCCAGCTGTACGATATTGTAAAATCGCGTAAAAAGAACCACGTTACATATAAATTTGACACACTTTTCACAGACGATGGACACAAAGTTTTACGTTTACCTTCTTATCATTCGGATTTGAATCCTATAAAACTAATAGTGAAAAACAGTGCCCAAAAAAAATTTCTTATATCACGAACATGGTAACAACGACAAATGTATTGGGAGCGCCACTGATCGACAGAGTTGAACAGAAGAACCGCCTTCTCTTCACGAAGAATGCCGAATATCCATTCGCTATCTGCGGGACCCGAGGCAAACTTATAGCGAACAAACTGTACATGTTAATGTCTTCGTAGCAATAGCAATTACGACTGTAAACTACAGCAACTATGTGGTTTAATCTGTTATGTTTAATTTGATAAAATATCACCCAATAAAACATTACGCTATTATGTTTAATCTGGATGGGTATGTTTAAATAGTCACAACTATTAGGCAAGCGTAATTAATTTTACTTTTGACAAGTCGCTGATAAATATCTGATTTGTAGCAATAATACGAGGTATAAATAAAAAAAACTCTTTATTTATTTTATATTTACAGTTCATCTTCAAAATAGTTCCCTTCTGGGGCCACACAGCGTCGGAGACGTTGCACCCACTGCTCATAGCAGTGTTGGAAGTCGTTCAGTGGGATCGAACGAAGTTGGTCCGTCACGGTTTTCTGAATGACGTTTGTAGTGCCAAAATGATGTCCCTTGAGTTGAATTTTCAACTTGGGAAAAAGGAAGAAGTCACAGGGTGATAGATCAGGTGAGTAGGGGGGCTGAGGAACCACTGAAATTTATTTTTATGTCAAAAATTGCCTAATATAGAGTGCTGTGTGACGAGGTGCGTTGACATGATGCAACATCCAACTTTCAGCAATGCTTGCTCTGATTCGAAGAACTCTTTTCCTTAGTCTCTCGAGAACTTCGCGGTAAAACTGCTGATTGACAGTTTGCCGCGGGGGCACAAACTCCTTATGAACAATCCCCTGACTGTCGAAGAAGCAAATGAGCATTGTTTCAATCTTGGATTTGCTCATCCGTACTTTCTTCGGATGTGGTGAGTCGAACAGGGTGTGCCACTCCTGCTATGGCGTTTCGTTTCAGGGTCGTATTCAAGTACCCAGGATTCGTCACCTGTGATCACGTTTTTTAGAAAATCTTTGCTAGTTTCAATGTTCTGCAGAAGATCTGAACCACACAGCTATCCGATGTTGTTTTTGCTCAGGTGTCAGGTTTTTAAGAACCATCTTCGAACACACCTTTCGCATGGCCACATCCTGGGTAGATAGTGGCAATGTTCAAATTCAATTCACTGCTGTTCATTCTGACACAAAAACTCGCACTTTTTCCAAATGTTCGTCGGTTTTTGAACTGCGCGGTCGTACTTTCCGATTTTCATCATTAACGTTTTCGCGGCCCTCTAAAACGACCATGTGATTGAGCTTTCGATAAGACCTGCTCCCCATACGCTAGCGTCAATTTTTGAAAAGTTTCCGTTGCGGTTTCGGCAAGTTTGACACAAAACTTTATCGCATAACGTTGCTCCAATTTTGTTTCATCCATTTCCGTGACACACTTAAAAAACTAGCTTCACAAGAACACGTAGTAAAAAAAGTGCAGTAGCAGTGGGTAGTTGAGGCTTATACTGGAGGTAGATGAAGTGTTTATCTAAATGGTTAACTGGCGGGAAAACTTGCAATGTTGCCAAATCACGCACTGTGCATGCGTTCTCACTACTTTTTAAACTTACTCGTAGATTGGTACCAACGTTTGAGTTGTGGCAGTTTTCGTAGGCTCGTAATGTTTGTTTTTTTAAGTAAATTAATGCAGAATTTAATGAAGGGATTTGTACATATTCTATAGGAAGATGAGGAATTAGCTCAGGATAGATCAACGACAGACGGTTCTTTAGAACCAATCCTTTAGGGATTGAGGACTAGTTAACTAACTGATATCATAATGTGGTAAATATTATTTTTAGATAATAAATAAATAAGAAGCCTCGCTTAAGCCGAAAAATAGTCGTATAAATTTTGCCTAGCTCTAGGACCTTAAAGACACTCAACATCAGTCTGTACTGCGTGCTATTATAACAAGAAACTTGCGGCACTTTAGACGGCCGCAGTTTAAATGCTACTCTTCGCGCGTTTGGTGCAGTAATTTCACTTTAATTTCATCCGTGATGACGGTGTGAAAGCGTTCTGCATATGGCGCCAGTTTGCAGTTAGAAAGACTGTTGTATTGCTGTGCTATATTATGAAAGCTGCTTTCGGGTAGTTCACGCGATAAAAATTGAAAGATAAAAATACGACCAGAAGAGCAGGAGCAAGAGCGAAATTTATTTTATTGATTTAAGAATTTGCAAACAGTTCTAGATATAATAACAATAATAATAAATCAGTTTATTTATGTACCATATAAAGATATAAACGTGAAAATCAAGAAAAATATAAAAAAATAATGCTAATACACAAATTGGTGTGTTCTTATAATAAGCGCTGCTTTTCAAAGCCACTATGACTATATTCTGTGACTAATTCTATGAATTTTATATTATTAATATATTTAGATATTAGATTTTAAAGTTTAAATTTTATTATATATATTTAGTTGGGGTGTTTGAAAAATTTAATAAACTTTTTTTTAAAGTTTATCATTTATTTATGATTTATTAATGCAATACTTTTGATTATAAGATTAAATTACCTTAGGGATAACAGCGTAATTTTTTTGGAGAGTTCTTATCGATAAAATCATAACCATTAAACCATAAACCATAAAGAAGATCCCAATTAAATATAATTTCCTATTATAATTTTCCATTGAAAACTTTTTATATTCGATATGTCAGTTAATATGCAAAATGATTTTTTTTTTATTCTACCAATTGATCCCAACTATTATTTTAGTTAATATATAATCACTAAAGTCAACTTTAAAAATTTAAGGAACATTTAGCTCATTTCAGATTAAATAAAAACGATAAAAGTGCTGTAGCCGAGCATATTTTTGATCAATCAGGTCATCCTGTTCATATTAGTTAAATTATTTTAATTTAATTTATTTTTGGTTATTTTAGATTCGACAAAGCAATATTTTCGTTAATTGTTAATTTGTATTGTTTTAAAAGATTTATAGGTCATATTTTTGAAGTACTTCTGTCATATTGACTTATTTATTTGATAGTATATCAATCACAGGGGTATTTTATTTAGTTTTTTATCTTGTGCTACTGAAGATGGGGGCATAGCCTTCGAAATGTGCATCTAGCTACTCAATGCTTTATTTTGCGGTATTTTGGTGATTTCTATACTAAAGTTATAATGTTTCATATTTGAATTTTGTTAGAAAAACACACTAAAGCAACAATTACTGATTTAGCAACACCGCGAAAGTTTGACAACGCAATCTAACAATCGCCATATATAATATTCTTTAAGTTATGCAATTGTGGATACAGGAACAAAATAACTTGACCTGACTGCTTTTGTATCTAACTAAATGTGTTTATGCATTTATTTATTGATGACTTTATGTATTCTCAACACGACCTGACCTGATCTGACATTACCTAACCTGGCCTGACCATGAAATGACATTATTTGACTTTGACTGATTTTATCTCAGCGGCAATTTGCTTTGAAATTAATCAACTTTAATCATTTTTACGATATAAACGATTAAGTGGCAAATTATATCGTATATAAAAACTATCGTCACTTTGAAATATATTATTTATTGGCTATTGAAAAGAATTTATTGAATAGAACATTTAACTAAAATGGGAGGTAAAGAATTTCTTCGGTGATAATAATAATTTATTGGTGTCAAAATGCTACAAAGAGATTACACAAATCACATTAGTCTATTAACTATACTATACAGGGTATATTAAAATAATAAATCAATATATAAAAATTCATGTTCGCTATAAGAAATTTCTTCACTTTATATTCAAATGCACTTATGTCACAGTTTTTTGAAGTGAAACTTCTTTAGGCGCGGTAGGGCAAATTGGCCTGAACGTCACGAAATGTGAAACGCGTCCGTCACGAAAAGTGAAACATGCTACGCGCATGCGCCGCGTGTATTGTGTGTATACGTGGCATAAAGCAACCAGTAGACGCTTGCGTATTTTACTATATATTACACAAACACAGCTTAATCTTTTAGCTAACAATTTCCATTATGTGAAAAGTGAAATGGCGTAAAAGACAAGTACAGATAGAGTGCGAGCTCTTAGAGAACAGAAGAAATTGAATAAACCGCCAAGAAAAGTGCCAACAAGTGCCTTGGGAAGAAGTAGAGAGTATCGAGCCAGGCAAAGGGTGTTAAAGAAACACGGTGGACAACATAACCTTCCAACGACCTCAAATACACTGGATGAATCGATACCGTCGTTAAGTGAGGACACAGTGAGTGGTATAGAGAATTTGAAGTCTACACGTGAAGATACACGCGATGTGAGAGATCAACGAAATGAATCTGATACAGCTGAGCGAGCCATCGACGAATAGAAATGCACCCACTAGTGCATCGTACACAAAATTTAATCAAAACTCCTCTTTATAGACTATACGACATTACAGTTAATAATGCTTTCTTTGATGATCGGAGCGTCAATCAAAATCAATCAAAATCAAATCGTTAACAAATGGGAAAAAAGCAATCCACTTCTACCGCGCGTGAGTCTCACGCATGTTTATTTATTTATTGATAGCGGAAGTTTATTATAAAAAGTGATGGTGACTTTTGTTTGAAAATATTCCAATTCTAACGATAACGAATGCAAATAAATCGCATACTAAATGAACGGACCGCCGTGATTGGGACACACGTTGTTGCCACTGTCCATTCTGCACGCATGCTCTCAGCACCAACACCAACAAATTGATTGGCAATTGGGAAATATTCCCATCAAACAAAGCCATGCTAATACCACGAACATTATACAATGCACATAACACATATCACATACAATGCGAAATACTACGCGATATGTTGAATGGCTCTTTGGTAATATTGATGGTGTGTTTGTGTGGTGATGACGATGTAAGAGAGGTACACCGGCGACAACCATTTAAGCTGGCGAATGTACCATTAGCTGGGTATGGATTCTTATGAAGAAATGGTAAATATCATTGTTGTAAGTCCTGGAAATACGTTTTAAGGTAGCATAAAGTGGAAATGTATTCGCAGACAAGAGCATTTTTAAACTTGGTTGATGACGTGCGTTTGCATTTGAAAAATTTAAAATATAAAGCAGCGGTTCTTAACCATTTATTGCACGCTGGCCCCCCAAATGTGCTCAAATATTCGTGGCCCCCCCAGTTTTTTTTTCTAATATAATAATCTTTAAGATTTATTTTGAAGTAGTGGTTTTATTTATTGATCGCAGTTTTTTCGGGCCCCCCCATAGAACCTTTCGCGGCCCTCCCCCGGTTAAGAATCGCTGTTCTAAAGAATGGTGAATTACCTTCTCGGTAAGGTGCCCCTTATACGTGCCAAATTCTTTAGTGCCTAAAATATTGGCGATGAAAATATTCATTATTGACCTGAAATTGTAAAAACGACAATTTCATTAACAATTATGAAATATAAAACGATAAAATGAACGCATAGCGATACTTGGGAAATAAACTAGGAAATGTAGTGAAAGCATTCCTAAAGATATAACAAGAATCTTATCTCCAGATAAAATAATAACGAATTAATTAAAAATATACAAAAACCATAAAAATTTACAAACTGCGATTAGATTTTTCTTCAACTTACACACCTTAGAGACATACGCCCTTAATAATCAATATAGAATATTCTGTTGTAATAACGCTTCTTCATTTTGACTTAAAAAAATATTTTTATTTTCATCATAATTTAACTTTCCATACCGCCGCACTAATATGCGAAAAATATACATAATAATTTACAAACTGCGATTAGATTTTTCTTCAACTTGCACACCTTAGAGACATATGCCCTTAACAATCAATATAGAATATTCTGTTGTAATAACGCTTCTTCATTTTGACTTAAAAAAATATTTTTATTTTCATCATAATTTAACATTCCATAGCGCCGCACTAATATGCGAAAAATATACAAAAACGATAAAAATGTACAAACTGCGATTAGATTTTTTTTCAATTTGTACACCTTAGAGACATATGCCCTTAACAATCAATATATAATATTCTGTTGTAATAACGCTTCTTCATTTTGACTTAAAAAAATATTTTTATTTTCATTATAATTTAACTTTCCATACCGCCGCACTAATATGCGAAAAATATACAAAAACCATAAAATTTAACAAATTGCGATTAGATTTTTTTTCAACTTGCACACCTTAGAGACATATGCCCTTAACAATCAATATAGAATATTCTGTTGTAATAACGCTTCTTCATTTTGACTTAAAAAAATATTTTTATTTTCATCATAATTTAACTTTCCATACCGCCGCACTAATATGCGAAAAATATACAAAAACGATAAAAATGTACAAACTGCGATTAGATTTTTTTTCAACTTGTACACCTTAGAGACATATGCCCTTAACAATCAATATATAATATTCTGTTGTAATAACGCTTCTTCATTTTGACTTAAAAAAATATTTTTATTTTCATTATAATTTAACTTTCCATACCGCCGCACTAATATGCGAAAAATATACAAAAACCATAAAATTTAACAAATTGCGATTAGATTTTTTTTCAACTTGCACACCTTAGAGACATATGCCCTTAACAATCAATATAGAATATTCTGTTGTAATAACGCTTCTTCATTTTGACTTAAAAAAATATTTTTATTTTCATCATAATTTAACTTTCCATACCGCCGCACTAATATGCGAAAAATATACAAAAACCATAAAATTTAACAAATTGCGATTAGATTTTTCTTCAACTTGTACACCTTAGAGACATACGCCCTTAATAATCAATATAGAATATTCTGTTGTAATAACGCTTCTTCATTTTGACTTAAAAAAATATTTTTATTTTCATCATAATTTAACTTTCCATACCGCCGCACTAATATGCGAAAAATATACAAAAACGATAAAAATGTACAAACTGCGATTAGATTTTTTTTCAACTTGTACACCTTAGAGACATATGCCCTTAACAATCAATATAGAATATTCTGTTGTAATAACGCTTCTTCATTTTGACTTAAAAATATTTTTATTTTCATTATAATTTAACTTTCCATACCGCCGCACTAATATGCGAAAAATATACAAAAACCATAAAATTTAACAAATTGCGATTAGATTTTTTTTCAACTTGCACACCTTAGAGACATATGCCCTTAACAATCAATATAGAATATTCTGTTGTAATAACGCTTCTTCATTTTGACTTAAAAAAATATTTTTATTTTCATCATAATTTAACTTTCCATACCGCCGCACTAATATGCGAAAAATATACAAAAACCATAAAATTTAACAAATTGCGATTAGATTTTTTTTCAACTTGTACACCTTAGAGACATATGCCCTTAACAATCAATATAGAATATTCTGTTGTAATAACGCTTCTTCATTTTGACTTAAAAATATTTTTATTTTCATTATAATTTAACTTTCCATACCGCCGCACTAATATGCGAAAAATATACAAAAACCATAAAATTTAACAAATTGCGATTAGATTTTTTTTCAACTTGCACACCTTAGAGACATATGCCCTTAACAATCAATATAGAATATTCTGTTGTAATAACGCTTCTTCATTTTGACTTAAAAAAATATTTTTATTTTCATCATAATTTAACTTTCCATACCGCCGCACTAATATGCGAAAAATATACAAAAACCATAAAATTTAACAAATTGCGATTAGATTTTTCTTCAACTTGTACACCTTAGAGACATACGCCCTTAATAATCAATATAGAATATTCTGTTGTAATAACGCTTCTTCATTTTGACTTAAAAAAATATTTTTATTTTCATCATAATTTAACTTTCCATACCGCCGCACTAATATGCGAAAAATATACAAAAACCATAAAATTTAACAAATTGCGATTAGATTTTTCTTCAACTTGTACACCTTAGAGACATATGCCCTTAACAATCAATATAGAATATTCTGTTGTAATAACGCTTCTTCATTTTGACTTAAAAAAATATTTTTATTTTCATCATAATTTAACTTTCCATACCGCCGCACTAATATGCGAAAAATATACAAAAACCATAAAATTTAACAAATTGCGATTAGATTTTTCTTCAACTTGTACACCTTAGAGACATACGCCCTTAATAATCAATATAGAATATTCTGTTGTAATAACGCTTCTTCATTTTGACTTAAAAAAATATTTTTATTTTCATCATAATTTAACTTTCCATACCGCCGCACTAATATGCGAAAAATATACAAAAACGATAAAAATGTACAAACTGCGATTAGATTTTTTTTCAACTTGTACACCTTAGAGACATATGCCCTTAATAATCAATATAGAATATTCTGTTGTAATAACGCTTCTTCATTTTGACTTAAAAAAATATTTTTATTTTCATCATAATTTAACTTTCCATACCGCCGCACTAATATGCGAAAAATATACAAAAACCATAAAATTTAACAAATTGCGATTAGATTTTTCTTTAACTTGTACACCTTAGAGACATATGCCCTTAACAATCAATATAGAATATTCTGTTGTAATAACGCTTCTTCATTTTGACTTAAAAAAATATTTTTATTTTCATCATAATTTAACTTTCCATACCGCCGCACTAATATGCGAAAAATATACAAAAACGATAAAAATGTACAAACTGCGATTAGATTTTTTTTCAACTTGTACACCTTAGAGACATATGCCCTTAATAATCAATATAGAATATTCTGTTGTAATAACGCTTCTTCATTTTGACTTAAAAAAATATTTTTATTTTCATCATAATTTAACTTTCCATACCGCCGCACTAATATGCGAAAAATATACAAAAACCATAAAATTTAACAAATTGCGATTAGATTTTTCTTCAACTTGTACACCTTAGAGACATATGCCCTTAACAATCAATATAGAATATTCTGTTGTAATAACGCTTCTTCATTTTGACTTAAAAAAATATTTTTATTTTCATCATAATTTAACTTTCCATACCGCCGCACTAATATGCGAAAAATATACAAAAACCATAAAATTTAACAAATTGCGATTAGATTTTTCTTCAACTTGTACACCTTAGAGACATATGCCCTTAACAATCAATATAGAATGTTCTGTTGTAATAACGCTTCTTCATTTTGACTTAAAAAAATATTTTTATTTTCATCATAATTTAACTTTCCATACCACCGCACTAATATGCGAAAAATATACATAAAAATTTACAAACTGCGATTAAATTTTTCTTCAACTTGCACACCTTAGAGACATATGCCCTTAACAATCAATATAGTATATTCTGTTAAAATAACGATTCTTCATTACGATTTAAAATTTTATTTTAATTAATTTGTATCTCATCATTATTTCAAACGTGAAACTTGAAGGTACTGCATTGTTCAAGAACTGGTCCAAAATTACAAAAATATCAACAGTGACCTATCTCTTTTTCGAATGTTATCTTTAACATCGTTTCCTAGCATTAATTAAACGTGACGACTATTTTTTAAGCGAAAATTCAGTGGCACTTGAACAAATGGTAAAAACAATTAAAATGTTGATTTTTGCAGAATTTATTTATGAGATGGTTTATTTATTTTTTATTTATTTACGAGTTGAACATGGTTTAGTTCGAGTGGCAACAGTAGCGGGTTCAAATAGGGGTTATAATCCATGAATTCAATTTTTTTTATGCATGGAAAAGATTATTTATTTTTAAAGCATCTACACTTCTTTAGCATTTTTCTTATAGTTCTGTGTTTTATTTCTCTAAATTACTAGATCATATTGAAAAAATCAAAAAAATTAAGACCAACGAATATAATTGTTGAAATAGCTATCTAATTGATCTAAAAGATCTTCTTTTCATATTACATTCTTTGTTTTACAAGTGATTAAGATACATGATATTTTTAGAAAGCAAATTCCTTCAATATGCAACGTTTCAATAAATTTATTTCTGGTCCTTCTCTGTAGCTATATCTTAAAAATCTTAGTACCATTAAATGTTATTAAAGATTTAGTAAAATTTGTTTAGCAAATTTCCTAAAAATGTTATGGGATTGTTCCTAAATTGTGTCTAAACATTTGGCAATTTTGTTGCAATAATATAATTTGGAATTGTACAATTGTTCTTTGTACTCCGCATGTGTTGTAACAGCAAAGTTTAAAGCCGCCCCTGCATGGATAAAAAGCTTTCGCAACAGAAGTTTTAATGGTATATCACTTTTTTAACTCCAGATGGTCGTAACTAATCTGCTGGACAACTCAGGTGTTGAGCTTTCAAATTTAAGCGAACGTGTTTGTTTTTTACAATATCTCTAGTAATAAAATCCCTAGAAATATTACAAACAATAAACCGGATACGAAGAACAGTTTGAAAAATTAAAATACCGAATTATATGTTGAAAAGTATCGGGTTTAAATTTTTTACCAATAATTTCTAAAAATTGTTAAACATCAAGATTTATATTAAAATTATATTAAAGTCAATAGTTTCTTATAACGGATTGCAATATGCAATATGCCTACCTTGGCGAAAAGTACAAGTATTTTACTAAAATCATTTAATGCCACGTCCAAAAATATTCTTGGTCTTTGATTATTTTATATTTTTCAACGGAAGCCAATACAAAGAAGCAACGTTAGTGCATAATTAAATATCGCACAATAAAAATTCTTTCGCGGCAAAGTATTGTGGTAAATTTCGTATTATATTCTTCTATCACATGATCAAGCGATTCCTTCACACAATGGCGTAACACAAATAGGGTGTTTATTAGTATCCGACGTAATTATGATGGATGATGGCAATATTAGGAATTGATTAATAAAATTGTTTCATGTTCACTTTTCGCAAAATCATTAATCAAAATATACACTTTGGTGTTTATTTTTTTATTTCTTTTTGCTATAGGCCGCATTTATGTTATAATAAAATTTGAACAAAAAAATTAAGAAAAATTCATCATATTGTCGTTTTATAGTTAATATTTTGAATTGAGAAGGAGAAGAGGAAGCAAGAGAGTCGTTAATTTTAATTAATTATCTTCTGATAGCTGTATCTTATTTTCATGTTATATTTCCTAGTCATTATTTTACTTAGTCATTTAATATATATTTTAAACTCTGCTCTCTTTCAGAAGAAAATTATAAAAAATTGCCAAAAAATTGTTATAACTTTTACTTACTTTTTTTCAATTGATTTTTCATGCTTATATTATTAAGCCAATCAAACCTTGTAAAATTACGATTTCTTTTTATATATAATTGCTATTTTAACTTCTTAAAGAGACGTACTAAAGAAAGAACCAGGCTTAATAATTCTGGCTCTCTTTTGATATGAATATTTGATAAAAATTTACTTTTAGATAGGTCGATGAAAATTCTTAAACTTTCTGTTTATAATTACCGTTATTTTAATTACCATGATAAATTCTCAATTAAAAATAACGTAAATAAATAATTGTCTGTAATTCTTTTATTGTTAATTGCTAAACACCGTAAAATATTTTTACTTGTCAAAACAAATTATTCCATATCGAAAAATGTATTTTTACTTTTTTTTTTTTAGAAGTTCTTGCAATTAAACTTAACACCATCAAATAATGAAATATAATTTTTTTTGTAATAATTTTCATTGTACAAATGTTTAATTTATCTATCATTGGAAGTATTGTACAAAAAATAAATATAGTTTGTAATATATTTAAAAAAAGCTTAGCGCAGAAGTTCAATTCCAATAACATTTTGACGCGAAATTTTCATCGTATTTGGAAACTTTACGATCATTTGGAAAATGTTGTATTTTTACAAAAAATATATAAGTTGGTAATATATATTTAAAAAATTTGTCGTTGGTTCAAGTGAATCCAAAATTAATTAAAATTATTTTATATATTAGTTAAAGAGTCCGCAATCCTAAAGATTGGTTGGAAACAGCACGCCATGCCGATCTATCCTGAGCTAATCCCTTCATCTCCCTATAGCTATTCATCTCAACGTCTTCAACTATCTGACTCACATTCTCCAATCTAGGCCTACCTACCCCTCTCTTTCCCTCCACTCTACCTTCTATGATCAATTGCATAATCCCCCCATGCCTAAGAATATGCCCTACTAATCTGTCTCTCCTACGCTGTAACACTCTCCAAATACTTCTCTTCTCCCCTACTAACTCTAGTACAGCTTCATTTGTTACTTTATCTTCCCAACGAATCCTCATCATCCTCCTATAACACCACATTTCGAATGCTTGTAATCTACGCTTCTCTTCCTTTCCTATAGTCCACGCCTCACACCCGTACAGTGCTACACTCCAAACATATACCTTCAGTAATCTTTTTCTAATACCCAAGTCAATATTTGATCTTAAAATCTGTTCCTTTTCTACGAATGCCTTCCTACCCTGTGCTATCCTACACTTTATATCTACCTTGCTTCGATTATCTTTTGTGATTCTACTGCCTAAATAGCAAAAATCTGACACTTCTTCGATTCTATTATCTCCTATTGTGATCCTCATTTTTCTACTGCATTCCTTTTTGTCACACCTCATCACTTTAGTTTTACCTATATTTATTTTCATGTTAAAATCTCTAGTCAATACTGCCTGCATACCATTCAATACCCTTTCTAAATTCTTTTCGCTTTCTTCCAATATAGCTATATCGTCGGCGAATCTCAACATATATATTTTCTCTCCCTGTACATTCACACCTACACTATACTTTTCTTTTACTTTGTTTATTGCATCTTCTATATATAGATTAAATAATAACGGTGAAAGTGTACATCCCTGCCGAACTCCCTTCCCTATTTTTGCTACCTCTTCTTCCCCCTCAATTCTAGCTAAGGCAGTTTGGTGTTTATATAAATTAAAAATTATTCTCCTATCCTTATAATCTATACCCGTTTCTTTTAAAATTCTAAACATTATGTCCCAATCTACATTATCAAATGCCTTTTCTAAATCTACAAAAGCTATGCAAGTTACCTTTCCTACCCTCATTCTTTTTTCTACTACTGTTCTTAGTGCTAAAATCGCCTCCCTCGTCCCTCTGTTTTTCCTAAAACCAAACTGATCTTCTCCTAGCCTTTCCTCTACTTTATTTTCTAATCTCCTATAAATAATCTTTAGCAATATCTTCGATGCATGTGATAGTAGACTAATGGTCCTATAGTTCTCACACAAATTAGCTTCTATTTTCTTCGGCATTGTTACTATTCTACTACGCTGAAAATCCTGTGGTACTTCTCACTTCTCATATATTTTACAAACTAACCTGTATAATCGCTCCTGCATTTTCCCCCCTGCGTGTTTTATTAATTCGGCTGGTATCATATCAATCCCCGCTGCTTTGTTATTCCGTAAATCATTTAATGCTCTATGAAACGCTGACCTAAGTATGCTAGGACCTAAGTCATCCTCATCTATCTGTTCCACACTTTCTAACTCCTCCATGTCCTGCCTACCTTTATATAAATCTTCAAGATACTCCTTCCATCTTCTAGCTTTTTCCTTATTTTCTGTGAGTTCCTTACCCTGCTTATCACATATAATGTTACCCTTTGGTTTTACTTTAGAAAAATGTGACTTAATTTTCCTGTAGCCCAAATCTACTTTACCTCTTCTCATATCCTCCTCAATATCCTCACAATTTCCTTTTATCCACTCTTCTTTCGCTAGCTTGCATTTCCTATTAATTAAGTTCCTTAGTTCCTTATATTTTTTCTGTCCTGCTTCTGTGTTTCCAATTTTAATTTTCCTTCTTGCTTCAATCATTTCCACTATTTCTTCCGTGATCCATTCCCTCCTACCTGCCCTTTTCTTTGTGCCTAATACTTCATTTGCTGCTGTAGTTAACCCATTTCTGATTTCCCTCCATTCGCAATCTATGTCGCTCCTAGATGTTCCATTAGCCATGATTTCTACTTTCTGCTTGTACTTTTCACATACATCAGCTAATTTTAACCTATCGACATCTACTCTGACCTGTTTAGACTTCTGTAATTTCTTGAATTTGACCTCTGAGTCCAGGACTACTAAATTATGGTCACTATCAATATCTGCTCCAGGATAATATAATAAATATCAATAAAAATTATATTTTTAACAGGATATATGCAAGGACTCGTGTTCTAACGCACACTAATTCAAAACGCAGCGTACGTTATACAAGCGATTGCTATTTCGATAATTAAAAATGCATTTTAACAATTTCACAAATTTATTTTCATCAAATTTAAATATCAAAAAAAAAAATCAACTTGTCCGGCGAATTTTTTTTAAATTAAAATTTAGTTGTTCCATACAAATTCGATTGGACGTAAATTATTTTTTAAATTGTTTGTGTGTGTGTGTGGAGATTCTTAAGCTATTATAGGTCTAACTTAAGCCTTCTAGTGGATATAATTTCCAGGCAACAACGCGATGTTCGAATACGCGCTTCATCCCGATACTCCTTGCCCCAAATACGGTGGCACAATGCAAAACAATTCCCACTAATGCTCCAGAACTTTACCCTACAAGAACACACTACTCATAGACGCACTTGATTTGGATCTACATTAATAGACATGCCGTCCTCACCGTTCCAGACAAACCCTGTTCTAGTTGCTCGAGCAAAGGGTTAGGTGGGTAAGGAACGGGTGGATTTAATGATAGTGCAAGCATTTGTCGCTCCTTCGCCGTTGTTCTTCGTTCAAGTTCGATATCCATCTACAGTGTGTTCGCGTTTAATTTGCCTGGCCATGAGATGCGCACTTGTCCACAAACAGTGCCGGTGCAATTGCTTAAGACGCGCCTACAATCATTCTTTTCCTTGGCAGTACCCTTCAGTCTATGTACTATCAGTGGCGTAACAACTTACTACCGAAATGAGTTCGCTTTTAAATGGTAAAGTAATCCATTTAAGGCCAATCAAGGGAATTGATTTTCAATGTGTATAAATACTTTAAATCTGATGGCAACTTGTCATCGAAAGGAAGTAAAGGGAAGAGTGCCAGCAGCAACCAAAGTGTCCATAAGAATGGTAGCTGCGATTATGGTAACTCAACATCTCGTGTCGTGATATGAATTTACAACTCGAATATTGTATGAAATTTTATCTACTTTTGTAAGTAATCCAAAAATTTCAAAAAAAAAATATTTGACAAGAGTTGTCGAAATAAATTTTAAAATGATGTTATGTCCTAAACAAAAATGATACCTGCTGTTATAAGGATTTAAGTTTTCTAAGTAGTCTTGAACTGTTTGTTGTTTCTGAGTTGTCTTGGTTACTGTTAAACACGTCAGATTTATAGCAAAAGTTTGCAAAAAAAGTACTGTTTGAAAATGTCTGATTCTGAAGAAAGTTTACCCTCGGAAGTAGAGGAAGCTGCAAATGGAGCAATTTCAAGTCTAATTCTCGCAAAATCAAAGTTACGATATGAACTTGAATACCAGAAATTTGAAAAATGGTGTGATTGAAAAAGAATGAAACAAGTGTCGGAAAAAAATTTGTTGGCGTATTTCGCCGAAGAGCAACAATCACAAAAGCCGTTAATACTTTGGACGCACTATTCCATGTTAAGAACCACGATTTCCGTAAGAAAAAATCAAGATATAAGCAAATTTATACAGCTAGTTGCTTTTCTTAAGAGAAGTTTAGATGGATACACAGCAAAAAAGTTTAGCATTTTTTCTAAAGAAGAAGTATGTAAGTTTTTCGGCACAGCAGAAGATGAATTATTTGTGCTTACGAAAGTTGTCATGATCGTTGGTATTTTTGGGGCTTGTCGACGAGACGAACTTACGACGTTAATGTTAGATCACATCGAAGACAAAGTATCATATGTTAAAATCGTGATGCCATCTACAAAAACGAGAATCGTACAAGAATTTATAGTTACCGAGGGAAACCTGCCAGGTATTAACTGCTTAACCATTCTTCGAAAATATGCTGAGCTTCGTCCTCCTAGTGCTACTCACAGGCGTTTTTTTGTCTTCTATAAGCAAGGAAAATGTAGCTCGCAGCCTGTTGGGATTGGAAATATACCAAAACTAATTGCAAAGCAGTTGGGCTTGAAGAGACCCGAAGAATATTGTTTTCGGAGGTCCCCTGCTTCCTTGCTGGTAGATGGTGGGGCGGATATACAAATGCTTAAGCGTCACGGAGGATGGAAATCGTCTGCTACTGCAGGGGGTATGTTGAGAGTTCTTTAGAAAATACGAAAGAAATAGCAAACAAGATTATGGGTTCCAAAAAAATCATGACGGTTCAAAATGCCAACCTGAATAACTCAGTGATGTCCACCTCTGGTCTGCAAATTTGAAATTGCAAAAAATGTGTTATAAATGTATATAATAAATAATTTTAAAATGTTACTCTATTAATCAAAGACTCATTACAGTACTAGTGCTGCAATGACAACCATTACAGCACTAGTGTAATATTTACATGATTGAATGAAAGTAGATAAAAATATTTTACAAACGTCACAATTATAATGGGTAAAATACACATTATTTATACACGTTAAAAAAGATTAAGAACATGGACTATTTGATATTGAATTCATGTATTCATTAGTTAAAGAGTCCGCAATCCTAAAGATTGGTTGGAAACAGCACGCCATGCCGATCTATCCTGAGCTAACCCTTCATCTCCCTATAGCTATTTATCTCAACGTCTTCAACTATCTGACTCACATACTCCAATCTAGGCCTACCTACCCCTCTCTTTCCCTCCACTCTACCTTCTATGATCAATTGCATAATCCCCCCATGCCTAAGAATATGCCCTACTAATCTGTCTCTCCTACGCTGTAGCACTCTCCAAATACTTCTCTTCTCCCCTACTAACTCTAGTACAGCTTCATTTGTTACTTTATCTTCCCAACCAATCCTCATCATCCTCCTATAACACCACATTTCGAATGCTTGTAATCTACGCTTCTCTTCCTTTCCTATAGTCCACGCCTCACACCCGTACAGTGCTACACTCCAAACATATACCTTCAGTAATCTTTTTCTAATACCCAAGTCAATATTTGATCTTAAAATCTGTTCCTTTTCTACGAATGCCTTCCTACCCTGTGCTATCCTACACTTTATATCTACCTTGCTTCGATTATCTTTTGTGATTCTACTGCCTAAATAACAAAACTCTGACACTTCTTCGATTCTATTATCTCCTATTGTGATCCTCATTTTTCTACTGCATTCCTTTTTGTCACACCTCATCACTTTAGTTTTACCTATATTTATTTTCATGTTAAAATCCCTAGTCAATACTGCCTGCATACCATTCAATACCCTTTCTAAATTCTTTTCGCTTTCTTCCAATATAGCTATATCGTCGGCGAATCTCAACATATATATTTGCTCTCCCTGTACATTCACACCTACACTATACTCTTCTTTTACTTTGTTTATTGCATCTTCTATATATAGATTAAATAATAACGGTGAAAGTGTACATCCCTGCCGAACTCCCTTCCCTATTTTTGCTACCTCTTCTTCCCCCTCAATTCTAACTAAGGCAGTTTGGTGTTTATATAAATTAAAGATTATTCTCCTATCCTTATAATCTATACCCGTTTCTTTTAAAATTCTAAACATTATGTCCCAATCTACATTATCAAATGCCTTTTCTAAATCTACAAAAGCTATGCAAGTTACCTTTCCTACCCTCTTTCTTTTTTCTACTACCGTTCTTAGTGCTAGAATCGCCTCCCTCGTCCCTCTGTTTTTCCTAAAACCAAACTGATCTTCTCCTAGCCTTTCCTCTACTTTATTTTCTAATCTCCTATAAATAATCTTTAGCAATATCTTCGATGCATGTGATAGTAGACTAATGGTCCTATAGTTCTCACACAAATTAGCTCCTATTTTCTTCGGCATTGTTACTATTCTACTACGCTGAAAATCCTGTGGTACTTCTCCCTTCTCATATATTTTACAAACTAACCTGTATAATCGCTCCTGCATTTTTTCCCCTGCGTGTTTTATTAATTCGGCTGGTATCATATCAATGTATTCATTAATATTATAAAACGATTTAGATAAAAGAAATTTTTATTTCATTTTTACTCAAGTTTCTTACATTTATCGGTAGCGTATTAAACAGCATTTTCCTTTGGTATTCTATACTTTTTTGTGATATAGTTAAACGACAGTTAGGTATATGAATATCATGTCTTTGCCTGGTCAGGTGGTCATGGAAGTCATCATTATACTGATAGTTATCAATATTTTCTTTGGCATAAAGTATACAATTTAAAATATATATAGAAGGTAATGTTAATATAATGTAATAGATTAACTTTCATTGAACGGACAACTAACGAATGCCAAAGTTTACAATTCTTTTTCAAATGTAATTTTAAATAAATATTTATTTAAACGTACTTCGGTCATTTTGGTAATATGTTATTAGGATCATAAAAAATAGAAATTATAAAAAAATAACGCTATGAAAAATATTATTTCACCAATCGAGTACCATAGATCTTTCTTCATCAATCTTATTACCATCTTATCTTCATCGTCACTTTCTTGAGCAGCACCTTCTTCTTGCTCTTCCCATTTTTTCTTCTATTTCTACTTTTTCACTGTCATTCCCTTCTTCATCATCTTCTTCATTTTCATAAACTTCCTCTTTTTAATAAATGCACACTTCTCTTTTTTCTACAACAACGATTTAATTTTTCTTGTTCACTTCTATCTTCACGTCCTTCTTCACCATATCCGACTTATTCTTGATTGTTTCCTTTTCTTCTCAATCGCATTGTATATTATTTTCATTTTCACCCTCATTTCCTTCTTCTGCATCATCTTCTTAATTTTCATCAACTCCTTTGTAATAAATATATACTACTCCTGTTTCTTCAACACAACGATTTAATTTTTCTTGATCATTTCCATCTTCACGTTCTTCTTCACCATATCCAACTTATTCTTGATTTTTTCCTTTTCTTCTCAATCTCATTGTATATTATTTTCATTTTCACCCTCATTTCCTTCTGCATCAACTTCTTTGTAATAAATATATACTTCTCTTGTTTCTTCAACACAACGATTTTATTCTTGTTAATTTCCATCTTCACGTCCTTCTTCACCATATCCACCAACTTAGTCTTGATTTATTCCGTTTCTTCTCAATCTCTTTCTATATTTTTTTCATTTACATCCTCATCTCTTTCTCCGCCAGTTTTTCTTCATCATCATCACCTTCTTAGTTCTTCTTCGCTTCTTCTTTTTCCTACGTATTTCTTATTTCAGTTTCTACAACCATTATCATCTTCGCCATCATCATAACTATACAGTGACTTAGACATAAAACTTCCTTAAATCATATTGTACACGATTTAGGATTTAAGTACAAAAGAAGCACAAAAAATAATCGTGCGCACGCGCCATCATCAAATAATCTCTTCACGGAGAATGCCAAATATCCCTTCGCTATCTGAGCGACCCCAAGCAAACTTATCGCGAACAAAATGTATGTATTTGTCACTGTTTTGTGACTGATCGAAAGATGCATGGAAGAGGAGCGAAATGAACACATGCGGCGTTGCCTAAATTTGTGTTTTTTTCTTGGGAGAGTGATATATCTGACGGTACGGCTAAAACTGTACATGTGCATTTATTGATTGAAGTTAATTTTTTGAAATTTGAAGGTGTTTTGTATGTCCAATAATTGCCATGATATTTTCAACATCTAGATATTTTTTACGAACAAATAAAAAATGGTTTTCTCATCAAAATTGAACTATTTAATTTTTTTCTTAAACTTCTAAAAAATATATAAAGTTTATATATTATTTTAACATTAGGATCTTCCATTAAAATATTAAGTACGATGTAATGTAAAATTTGTAAGTTTTTATCGCCAAAAATAACACTCTGCATAAAATATCCTTTAATATTAAATAAACTTTTTGCTAAAACACGGAAATTGAATAAATTGTAGAATCTTGTATACGATCAATTTCTAAAAAAATATGATTTTCATATTTGATTTTAAATAAATCTTCTAGACATATATCATATTTAAATTATAAAATATAATATGTGCATATGGAGCGCAAAATAAAGCGTTTTCTGTAAATTATTAAATATTTTTACGATATGCAGTTTTCAGGTCAAATTAGTTTAGACAAGAAATTCCAACGCGTCGGTTGTACTAAAAAAAACCCTGTATATGGTAATTAAATCATATAGTATAGTTCCACAACCCTTCGTGGTTCAAAATGTCTTCCAAATCAAAATTATTTATGAAAAAATTGAAAAAGTGTCATTAGTAGAAACTAGATTATATGCAATGAAATTTTTTAAAATATGCGCATATTTAGACATATTTAGATACGGAAGCAATTATGCATCTTTTTTACTTTGAAAAATTGAATTATACATTTACTAATGTAAATTAGTTGGCATCGAATTTTCTCTTCACTTACTCTACGCGTAAACATGTGGCATAAATCAATTTTTTTTGTAAGACACTGAGAGAATTAATTTTTTTTTCTATCGTGGTGGGACTCGAACCCGCAACCCATCTATTGCGAATACTAAATCAAATTGCGGGTATTAAATGGAATATTTATGGAAATCTAAACAACGTTCAATTCGCTCCACTTCGGTAAATCAATCTCTAAGTCGGTTCAGATCTTTGAAAGTCTGCAACAAATCTACCACTAACGTCAACGTGTCTTTTACCAGACACAAGACTATATATAAGACATTCATCTACGTCAATGTTCTGCCCCAACCATCCGCAATTCTAAAATCTAACTATTTAGACTGAATAAATCCATTTTATTATATTATAAAAATATAACATATTTACGTTCAACGTTTAATTCGTTTGTGTTACTTTCTTTTTGTTTGTGAATATCTCCCTTCGTTCTTTGTCTAATTCTCTTCGCTTTAATTTCGAAAGAAATTTCTTATCAATTTTCATCGACTAATATGTATTGTAACTACAGTGACGTATTTAGGATTTAGTAGGATAATATTTAGGTTTAGGAACCAGATTAAGAATTGTAAGAGTTACCCTGGAGCAGATATTGATAGTGACCATAATTTAGTAGTCCTGGACTCAGAGGTCAAATTCAAGAAATTACAGAAGTCTAAACAGGTCAGAGTAGATGTCGATAGGTTAAAATTAGCTGATGTATGTGAAAAGTACAAGCAGAAAGTAGAAATCATGGCTAATGGAACATCTAGGAACGACATAGATTGCGAATGGAGGGAAATCAGAAATGGGTTAACTACAGCAGCAAATGAAGTATTAGGCACAAAGAAAAGGGCAGGTAGGAGGGAATGGATCACGGAAGAAATAGTTGAAATGATAGAAGCAAGAAGGAAAATTAAAATTGGAAACACAGAAGCAGGACAGAAAAAATATAAGGAACTAAGGAACTTAATTAATAGGAAATGCAAGCTAGCGAAAGAAGAGTGGATAAAAGGAAATTGTGAGGATATTGAGGAGGATATGAGAAGAGGTAAAGTAGATTTGGGCTACAGGAAAATTAAGTCACATTTTTCTAAAGTAAAACCAAAGGGTAACATTATATGTGATAAGCAGGGTAAGGAACTCACAGAAAATAAGGAAAAAGCTAGAAGATGGAAGGAGTATCTTGAAGATTTATATAAAGGTAGGCAGGACATGGAGGAGCTAGAAAATGTGGAACAGATAGATGAGGATGACTTAGGTCCTAGCATACTTAGGTCAGAGTTTCATAGAGCATTAAATGATTTACGGAATAACAAAGCAGCGGGGATTGATATGATACCAGCCGAATTAATAAAACACGCAGGGGAAAAAATGCAGGAGCGATTATACAGGTTAGTTTGTAAAATATATGAGAAGGGAGAAGTACCACAGGATTTTCAGCGTAGTAGAATAGTAACAATGCCGAAGAAAATAGGAGCTAATTTGTGTGAGAACTATAGGACCATTAGCCTACTATCACATGCATCGAAGATATTGTTAAAGATTATTTATAGGAGATTAGAAAATAAAGTAGAGGAAAGGCTAGGAGAAGATCAGTTTGGTTTTAGGAAAAACAGAGGGACGAGGGAGGCGATTCTAGCACTAAGAACGGTAGTAGAAAAAAGAAATAGGGTAGGAAAGGTAACTTGCATAGCTTTTGTAGACTTAGAAAAGGCATTTGACAATGTAGATTGGGACATAATGTTTAGAATTTTAAAAGAAACGGGTATAGATTATAAGGATAGGAGAATAATTTTTAATTTATATAAACACCAAACTGCCTTAGTTAGAATTGAGGGGGAAGAAGAGGTAGCAAAAATAGGGAAGGGAGTTCGGCAGGGATGTACACTCTCACCGTTATTATTTAATCTATATATAGAAGATGCAATAAACAAAGTAAAAGAAGAGTATAGTGTAGGTGTGAATGTACAGGGAGAGAAAATATATATGCTGAGATTCGCCGACGATATAGCTATATTGGAAGAAAGCGAAAAGAAATTAGAAAGGGTATTGAATGGTATGCAGGCAGTATTGACTAGGGATTTTAACATGAAAATAAATATAGGTAAAACTAAAGTGATGAGGTGTGACAAAAAGGAATGCAGTAGAAAAATGAGGATCACAATAGGAGATAATAGAATCGAAGAAGTGTCAGATTTTTGTTATTTAGGCAGTAGAATCACAAAAGATAATCGAAGCAAGGTAGATATAAAGTGTAGGATAGCACAGGGTAGGAAGGCATTCGTAGAAAAAGAACAGATTTTAAGATCAAATATTGACTTGGGTATTAGAAAAAGATTACTGAAGGTATATGTTTGGAGTGTAGCACTGTACGGGTGTGAGGCGTGGACTATAGGAAAGGAAGAGAAGCGTAGATTAGAAGCACTTGAAATGTGGTGTTATAGGAGGATGATGAGGATTGGTTGGGAAGATAAAGTAACAAATGAAGCTGTACTAGAGTTAGTAGGGGAGAAGAGAAGTATTTGGAGAGTGTTACAACGTAGGAGAGACAGATTAGTAGGGCATATTCTTAGGCATGGGGGGATTATGCAATTGATCATAGAAGGTAGAGTGGAGGGAAAGAGAGGGGTAGGTAGGCCTAGATTGGAGTATGTGAGTCAGATAGTTGAAGACGTTGAGATGAATAGCTATAGGGAGATGAAGGGATTAGCTCAGGATAGATCGGCATGGCGTGCTGTTTCCAACCAATCTTTAGGATTGCGGACTCTTTAAACTAAAACTAGTAGGATAAAGAACTTTTATTTTTATAATTAAAGTTTTAATTTAGTCTACAATTTTTTTTAACGATTTGCACAATTCGAAAATAATTTTACATGGAGACACTTTTTGAGTAGATTTTGAAAATATATAAATGCAATAAATCGATTTTCAAGTATGAATAGAAACTTCTTCATTTTTGGTTTTCATGTATTGTTGACACGAACGTTTATGAATTCGAAAAATTACTTAAGAAAATATATTTAAAAAAAACAAGACCTGTAATGTTTTAGTTATGTATAAAAAAAAACTAGCGACGTTTATGATATTATAATTTATTTTCCGTACATCTGCAAATACGATAAATTTATTTATATTAATTTTCACAAGACAAAGTTCATGCCAATTAAGAGTTCCTATTCTATATTTGTCTGAATAAAATTCCGCAATAATCATTATTCTCCTCGCTTAAGAACAGTCCTTCGTTCGGTCCATATACGTTTCGAAATTGTAGTATGAAAGAACCATCACCCGCAGAGTTTCTCTTCAGCTGCTTTTACCGAAAATTAATAAGCACAGTACACTATAAATTCCAGTGTGAAACTCTACACAAAAGCTGTGTATCGCAAACTCACCGGTTTATTTTAAACTCGCCAGTTCAAATTTCTTTGGGTGGCACTCTTCAAAAGAACGTGTGCGAATAACATCTGTGCCATGTCCTCTGGATTTCTAAGAAGCAAAACTTTCCACTCACATTCATCCCAACGAGACAGTTTATTTTTCCAACGAAATTTAAAATTACGGGTCATATGAAACGTTCTTGTGAAGCAATTGAATTATATTAGGTACTAAATACGACAAGAACAATTTGATGTGGAGTTGAAGATTTCTTTTTTGTAAATTCACTTAATTGGATATTTCAATTTTAATCAAACTTGTACCGCTGGGCTGTAACTAAGATTTTTATACGTTTTTTTTTGTGGCAAAGAAATATTTATTATTTTTACCTAATCCAATGTGCAGCGGACAATTTTTAAGACAAATGACCTGTTGGAAAACTTTGTAATAAATGTTTCATTGAGAAAGCTTTTACTTTGATTTATGTCAGGTACAAATTGTGTAAAAATGAGGGGACGATGTCTTAATATTTTCTGATTCTAAAACAATTTAAAATGAAATGCTATATAAAATTAAAACTTGATGTAAGATCTAAAAAATGAGTTCGTTAATTAAGAATCAAAAGTTTTTGTTTTTATTAAACATATTTAAATTTTTGAGGAGATTTTGAAGATGTATAAATATAATAAATCGATTCTCAACTCAATAAAAAGAAACTTCTTCATTTTTAGTTTGCATGTGTTGATACGAAAGTTTATGAATTTGGGAAAAATAGAAAATATATTTTTAGAGATGGGTTTAAAAAATATATATAAAAAAGAAAACGTGTAAGTTATTCTCAAAACTTTGTACAAAAATGTACAAAATGTATAAAAGAATACATTTGTATAAAATGTATAAAAAATGTATATAAATGTATCAATTTATACGAACGTATAAAAATGTATACAAAATGTATAAATGTATAAAATGTATAAAATGTATAAAAAATCCAGCGACGCTTATATTATAAATTCTTTTCTCTACATGTGCTGGGATTTTATAAAAGACATATATTTTATTAAAAGTGAGGAACTCTGAAACTACGAAAATCTTAAACTACGAAAATAGATAATTTTCACAGGACAAATTTACGAAATTAGCATCGTAGAACATTTTCAGCTTTGTATGTTTTGATATATATTTTTTCGCGGAAAATTCAACAAATTCGGTCGAAGAATGAACAAATATATAATCTAGAGCATGGACAGTTTTATTAACCGATATTTTGTTTCTAAAAGGGCAAAGTGTGTTATTTATGAAATAATTTTCCTCATTTTTTAATGATTTTTTTGGTTTATTAAAGTCTGGAACAATTTTGCAGAACTTGACAATTAAAGATTAAAAAAATTCATTCCATAATATAATAATTGAAAAAATATATCTAGATATTCAGAATATTGTTAGTTTCGTTGAAAAAAAATAAAAATCTAACACCAAATATTAATAATCTTCACAATTTCAATAAAAGTGTTCAATTTTTGCACGAAGATATTTAAATAAACGAAAAAAACTGTTTTTTTTTTGTATTCAACGATCAAATAGATTTAGTGATTGTAATAAAAAAAAATGTACACTCGAACTTTATAATTAATTGTTCTAATAAAATATTTAAAAAATCAAGTAGGAAACGGTTACAAAAAAAAAGTACGCTTTAATATCACGAAAAAAAAATTTATAATATATTTGGTGATTTGGTGAATATGTGTATTTGTTATTTAGTTAACATTAGACGCTACTCTAGGTGATGGCAACGCCTCCTATCCAAGTGCCGTGTCATTTTCACGAAGAGCCGTGTGGTACATTAACACGTCTTTAATTAATATTCTGCACGGCCGACTGGATTCGTAAACTATGCATATTACACGTTGCACCGACCAATTACCAAACTTCAACTCGCGAAGAGTGCGAATTAATTGCACACCCAAGCGACTAAACTATTTAATATGAAACTACACTACGCCAATATGTAAGTTTGAGCATTTATTTTTTTTATTCATTAATTAGATATTATAAGGAATATGCTCTTCTGGTGGAATAAATTCCAACATGTACCTAAAATACAAGGGAATTGTAGTGTAAGTTAGTAAAAATATTATAAACCACTGTTTAAAAAATTTATAAATGGATGCAATTGATCAATATTTGCTGGTGTGACAGGGAATTGCAGAATCGGTGAGTTTCTACACCCTCGGGAATATTATACGCAAACGTAAGCGTTTGAGGGAAGTGTTAACTTGGGTTAAAAGGATGTAATATAAGAAAAATGAAAACGAACAAAACCTTCGACACACTAAAACAGTATCTTAAATATAAACATGCGAGAGTTAGTAAAACTATTCTATTTTAAAAATTATCACTACTGTGTTAAATAATTGTTTAGAATATCATTTGTACTAATATCAATGAAGAGATTTTAAACGACTTTAGATTTTTTCATAAAAATTCGGGCATCATATTTGAAACAATCGATTTCTCTTAAATATGCACTTTGTAAATCATTTTTCTACCTTTTCAAAAATATTTAAACTCCAATATGTCTTTAGTTTATTTGAACTAATATCAATGAAGAGATTGTAAACGACTTTTTTTTTTTTTTTCTTAAAAATAAGGGCATCATTTTTAAAACAATCGATATCTCTTAAATATGCACTTTGTAAATCATTTTTCTACCTTTTCAAAAATATTTAAACTCCAATATTTCTTTGGTTTCTTTGAACTAATATCAATGAAGAGATTTTAAACGACTTTTTTTTTTTTCCTTCAAAATAAGGGCATCATATTTGAAACAATCGATATCTCTTAGATATGCACTTTGTAAATGATTTTTCTACCTTTTCAAAAATATTTAAACTCCAATATTTCTTTAGTTTATTTGAACTAATATCAATGAAGAGATTGTAAACGACTTTTTTTTTTTTTCTTAAAAATAAGGGCATCATATTTGAAACAATCGATATCTCTTAGATATGCATTTTGTAAATCATTTTTCTACCTTTTGAAAAATATTTAAACTCCAATTGTCTTTAGTTTATTTGAACTAATATCAAAGAAGAGATTGTAAACGACATTTTTTTTTTTTTCCTTCAAAATAAGGGCATCATATTTGAAACAATCGATATCTCTTAGATATGCACTTTGTAAATGATTTTTCTACCTTTTCAAAAATATTTAAACTCCAATATTTCTTTAGTTTATTTGAACTAATATCAATGAAGAGATTGTAAACGATTTTTTTTTTTTTCTTAAAAATAAGGGCATCATATTTGAAACAATCGATATCTCTTAGATATGCATTTTGTAAATCATTTTTCTACCTTTTGAAAAATATTTAAACTCCAATATTTCTTTAGTTTATTTGAACTAATATCAATGAAGAGATTGTAAACGACTTTTTTTTTTTCCTTCAAAATAAGGGCATCATATTTGAAACAATCGATATCTCTTAGATATGCACTTTGTAAATCATTTTTCTACCTTTTGAAAAATATTCAAACTCCAATATTTCTTTAGTTTATTTGAACTAATATCAATGAAGAGATTGTAAACTTTTTTTTTTTTTTTTTTTTTTAAATAAGGGCATCATATTTGAAACAATCGATATCTATATTTATGCACATTGTAAATGATTTTTCTACCTTTTGAAAAATATTTAAACTCCAATATTTCTTTAGTTTATTTGTACTAATAATTGAATTTTAAGTCAAACATCGAAAACCATAAAGTAGAATTTTGATAAAAATTTTATTTATTTTTTAGAATATTTTTATAAATATTACAACTATGGTAAAATTATTACAATTAACAGAAAGTCAGGAGAATATAACTTTTTTTGGAATTTTTTTATTGTCCGGGGTAAACTTTTATAACATTTTTATTAACATATGTAGAATTTGCTAGTGGAGGGAACGATTAGATTATAAAATTTGTAGTCGGTGTAAAAAATTTAAAAAATTCTTAAATGATAAATAATATACAATTTAATAAAAGCGCTCGCGCAGAAATTCAATAATAATAAATAAATAAATTGTTTGTTGTGGACTAAAATACATGTTTTTATTATTTTTGCATGACTTTAGGCAACACTGTTTTTATATATATTTTTAATGGAGTCCTTGCTAGTTTCGCACTACAATCCTGTGCATCTTCAACTACGAAAAAACGTTCCATTGTCAATTGTAATAGACAAAATGAGTATAAGTCATTAAATACGGAAAATTGTTTTAATTCATTTATTGGTTAATTTATAAGTTAAAATATTTTAGATTAACAGTCAAATGGTAAAATACACACATACACAAATAAACCATTTATCAACAATTTTTTTTTATAAATACAATAAAAAAAAGTGTTACCTATAGTCATCTAAAATAAAATAAAATGTCCATTTCTGACATTTACAATAAACGTTAGAAAATGGCCTTTTTTAGCGCCAAATCTAATTATTTCTAGCACCGTGGAATATAAATCTCACGTCCTTACAAACAACCCGTCCATCTACCATTTCCATCTTCTTCTTGAAAGATATACCCATTCAAAGTGGCCGTTTTTCCCGAAAAATTCGACGGCGCTAACTCGATCCGTATAGTCGACCTCTTCTCCCTGGACACGCTAACTCTACCGTAAATATTAATGCGGAAACGTCAGTTCGCTGTCGTACGTTCACTGTCACATATGAAGAGGAAGGGCCGAGGAGCTGGACGTGACCGAGGTCCGGCACATGCCTCTTTATGGTAATCGGCCAGTTCGTATATTGTATATGAGGACGAAGTTTCTAAAGAACCAAAGCATTAATTTCCCTGGCATATGTTCGGCATGCATTTGTGTCTAGTCATCCCAGTCACGTATCGAATTCCAGGGGATAATCCCCCACAGGAAGGGTTAGGTCCGTTTTGATTGGGGTGCCTTTCTATATGCGGTCGAATGTTTCAATGGTAATCTTGAATTTTTTTTTTGCGAAAAAGCAGTATATTTTCCTTGAAAATTGGGTTTAAATGTAAAAAAAAAATTTCTAATAAACCATTGTTCTTGTGGGAATATAAATGCATCGTGACGCACTTTTTTTATTTTAATTAATTAATTATTTTCTTCATTTAAATATCATAATAATAGAAGTAATTCGTAATTATCTCAATTTTTTCAGTTTTAATTTGTAATTATCTGTTGCCTGACAATTTTGGTGGCAATAATCTTGTGCGGCTTTGGTTTAACGAGGTATAGTATCTTCTATATTAATTTTTTAATTACAAAAAAGTCGTAAATATTATTTTTCCCATCGCCTGTTTCAAATGGTTTATCTTCAACATAAATTTCGAGCTAGGAAAGTATATATTTATTGCACGATAGTGCGATAAAGTAAATTTTTGCTATTTTGATTTTTTTTTTTCAATAATCACCGCAATTAAAATATTTAATAAAAAGAACTCCACCTTGATGTTCATTAATCCAATATATTCCAAAATACATATTTTATTACATTCGATCTCTTGTTCTAATTAGAATTATTAGAATATATAAAATGGATTTTTGTATTGAGCCTTACTAAGCTAAATACGGCTCTGATATACTGCTTAATTTTTATCTTAATGCTATATTGATTCTACTGTAATGTTATAACAAAATAACGCTGAAAAAATTACATTATATAATACAATCGATGTCTTATTGTCCCTAAGAATTATTGAAATATTAATTTTATGCAATACAATTTTCGATACTTCTTTGAATATGGTTTCTTCTAAGATGTGTCGTATTTGTATTAAATAATTTAGATCAATAATTAAGTTTGTGGCATGTTATCAAACAATCGTGTGCCATTTTAACACAAAATAATATCTTAAGAACCCAGTTTACTATTTTAATATTTAAATATTTTTTGTAAATGTGTTTAGTGATGCAAATTGAAATATTTACTTCTTTCTTTTATGTTATAACAAGAAATTTGGTGCTGATGAAAAATTTGACAAAACTCCGTATAAGTAACAATATTTTTAAGAATTTCAGCTGTACATAAGATTAACAATTTTCACATTTCTTACGAAAAAAAAATCATTCAATGTATTAAAGTCGTAAATGATAATGTTTAGATCAAAGAAGAGAACCAACCATGAAAAAAAAGTACCATTTTTTTTTTCAAAAAGAACAAGATCTCTGCTGCATTGTTTTTAGCATAAAAAATCGCATATTATAAAGCGCAGTTTATTTTGTAGAATTATTGACGTATATCATCTTTCATGATGTACAACTTCATTTAAAAAATGTATAGAATTCCTTTTGGAATTCATATGCATATGATGGTGTAGATCATTTACGTGTAGGTTCGGATCGTGCTATAACTTCAGAGTGCATGCTCAAATTGATGCGATTTTGTATTAAAAACATTCGGGTCGTTTAAATCGTTTATAAATAAAAGTACATAGATTATAGCACGAGTATCCAAACTTATAAAATTCAAAAAATATATTTTCAATGCTTCAATAAAAGCACAAAAGATTTCCGTTGAAAAATCATTAGATTATTTAATTAAATTGCCAAAGACAATATACTAAAAATTGATGTATTTTCATTACTGCCCCTTTTCGCATACTGCGATAAAAAAACCAAACTCCGAAAACCAAATCTTTTCATAACCCGCACTCGCAAAAGACGTTTAATTGCTGCATTAGGTTCTCCATTGTTATGAGGCCACGGGTTATGGACTGGCCATAAATTACCCGCGACCTCAGCATTATGAAAAAGAAATAGACGGATGACGAATGGAATGCCAGTGTCAGTGTCATATGTCACTAAAAAGCAGCCCAGAAGCTGAAAGAATAATAATATGCAAATTGGTAAGGTGGCTATGGATTGCATAAGGAAATGCATACACATGTACAAGACATTTTCACTAAAATGTCTTGTAAAAGACACTAAAACGGTCCGAACAATTAGATTCGAGCAATCAATTGTTTCTCTATACCGAGTATTTATTATTTAGTGATATTTATTGTTGCTTTAATAATTTTTGTACTATTGATTTTTTAAGGAGATGATCTTTTCTCTGGACAGTCTTAGAGAAAATTAAATTTACTTACAAAGGTAGTAAATTTTTTTACACGATACAGAAAATTAAATTTACTGTATTGCAAAAAAAGGCGGCGAAGAATTTTTAGGGCTACTGTCACTGTCTATATTATGGGTGCGATTTGTGATCGTTGTTATAAAACTTGTAAGTTATTGCTTGAAAAGCAATTTCAGGATGGTCCAATAATTCTATAAAAATCGAATTGTCTTTTTAAGTGTATAATTATGTCAATTTTAGGATTAATTTTTCGCCTGGCAACTCTGGAAATATAAAATCTAGTATATGTAATCATGGTGGACGTGTTCTTGACATTAAATATCTTTGAGAATTGTCGACAATTAAATTTTAACTATTATTTGATAAAGAAATTTTTTTTTCTTAGTTTATTTTGTTATATACGGTGTTCTTAAAAATATAGAAAGTTTTTAAAATGAAAATTCAGCTGCCATTATATTATATTTTAGATGCACAATCGTATTTTTATGAAATTTCACATTCAAGAAATATTGAAATAAATTATATTTCACAAGTTTAATTATACATACGATGTTTTGCACTCGTAATTTTAATATTAACGTAGCAATTTTCCATAAGAAAAGTAATATTTTTAGTAAAGAATTTTTGTATATAAAAGTCGTATCACACTTTAGTAACACGTCAGTTGAAACATCTCCAAATTAAGCTTCTATTTCGACAAAAAAAAATACAATTTTCTGATTTTTACCACGTTGGTTTATCAAAAAAAATTTAATACAAAAATTTCAAACCAACTTTGCGCGAACATGCAAATTTTTAAGATTTTAACACATATTACATTAAATATTTGTCCATCAGGAGTCGTTAAAAAAAACGTACATTTTTGATTGACTAATTGAAATATATATGCAATCTTTTATATCGAATAAAAAAAAAATTCAACACAGACACCTCTTTAATATAATATATTTTAGAATACCACAATGCAACAAATCAGTTAAATTTTTTGAGATTTCTTGTTATCGTAAAAGTTTCTGGACTGTGTCACGCCACTGGGTTTTGCGGATACAAACCATATGACGTCTGCTTTCGGCATCGAAGGGTGAATAACATTATAATATTATAAGGAAAAGGAATGCTCGGCAGACAGATGTGAGATGTGAGAGGAGGAGGAAAGTAGGACTAGGAAGAAGCTACAGTCTGCAGAAATATTGTTCGGTAAAATGTGGAATTTCGCTGATGGAATAAATGGGTGAGCGGAACGTAAAAAAAAAACTGAAGGAAAAATATTTTATATCCAATATAAGGGAGGGTGGTTGAATCATGAAAGCAATATGCTATTTGAAATTCTTCAGATGAAATTGGTATTGTTTAACTTGCAGGTAAACAATACTTTTGAAAGTAATATAGTAAAAAAAAATATAAATATATTAAATATACAGTTATTTCTGTATTTTTTTTTAATGAAAAGTATACAACATATAAAGGGTGATCAATATTAAGAATGCGTGGAAATGTAGAAATTAAAAATTTTTTTTTTAAACTACGCATTTGTACTTCTTTTTTTACTATATATCGAGAATTAGAAAAAAATAAATATTACTATAATATATAAAACAATTTTTTAACATCTTGTCGCTTAGAAGTACCATTAATGATATTTTATAGTCATAAATATACTAGAAAATCATTGAAAAATATTTGACTGGATATTTAATAACTATTCTATATGTTAGAACAAAAATATTTACATATCGGTAATAATATGCAGTGTCCGTCGTGCTACGTTGAGAATTGTTGCTACAATGCTTTGTTGCAATTGTTCCTGTATCCTTATAGCAAAATGAAAATGCAGATAAATGTATAAAAGACATCGACTAGTAGGTCATATTCTTAGACACGGGGGTATTTTACAAGTTGATGTAGAAGATCGGTCCAAAAACATGAATATGCTAAATATTATTTACTTCTGTAAAATTAAGCAAATTTTTTAACTGTGGAAGTGTTTAACTAAGTAAATAATTCTTATGTGATGGTTGTCACGAAGTGCATTTTCGGTGATTGATTCGCGCGATATATTTAAATTTTAGGGAACTTTGGTATTGAGGAGGTGCATTTTGCAATTAATTCTTTTGCTCCTGCTAAAGTGTTCTCGAGTACGCTGGTCAGGCAAAACGAAGAAGAGATCTCTTCCTCGAGAAAGTCCATTATAAAAAATTCTTGTAGAAGAGTTTATATAATACACATTGAATAGTGAAGCGAGCCTTGCAGCAATTATTGTTGTTTTTTTTCATTGAATCAAGTTTGAATGGAAATTATAAAACATTGTCGTATTTCAACGGATATTTTAAATACTGCTTTGATTTAAAAAAAAATCTTTTAATCAATATTCATCGCTTAATTTACATGGATTTATTTATTTTATATTTTTAATTCTATATAATATTAACTTCGCTTTTATTTAGCTTTTATTCGACACGAGTAATAATAATCGAGAAAAGTAGAATAAAAAATGATGGCCAGCAGATCTTCAATTTTCTTTTGTTGAACTGTTGAAATAAAACAAAAAATTGCCGTGGTACAATAATTATATGTGCACACGTGCGAGGAGTTTAACGACCACTGGTCTAAAAGAATTTTTTTTTCTATACATTGTTATAAAATTTTATGCATTAAAAATACCGATGAACTAATTAGTACATCGAAGAACGCATTTCCTTGTAAGCTATACAACGTTGCCGCATTCTTTTTTCTATTTGTAAAGCGTGCCAATAGTATGGTCTAATTCTTTAATCTTGGCATGATTTTAATAACACATAATTTCGCTTCGATTCAAATTGCTTCCAACTTTGCGCAGTTCTCGTTGTTTCTTCAACACATTTTTCTAAGTTTAACTAACCATTTCAAATTAGTTCGCTTGCATTTTACTAAGTGCGCACACGCAACGTTAAATCAATTAAAATTTCGGTTGAGGTAACTCTCAGATCTTTCAGTCACCTGGTCTCGTAAATAGTAGTTCAAAATAAGAAGCTTTTTCTTCTACTTATTAAATTGCTTTTTATTACATGTCCGGCATTTTATTATTTTAAAATTGAAGATTATGCAAAATTTTAATTTAATAAAGTTTAGTATGAAATATCACCCAAATACCGTAACTTAAAGCAATAAGTAGCTAGATGCGCATTTCGAAGGCTATGCCGCCATCTTCAGTAGCACAAGATAAAAACTAAATTAAATAAATGTTTTAGTCATTATAAAAATAATATATTAGTTTATATTAGTTTATATAGTTCTTTAGTTTTTTAGTATTCTTTAGTTTATTTGAACTAATATCAATGAAGAGATTTGAAACAATTTCAGTATTTTTTCATAAAAATAAAGGCATCATATTTGAAACAATCGATATCTATATTTATGCACTTTGTAAATGATTTTTCTACCTCTTGAAAAATATTTAAACTCCAATATTTCATTGGTTTCTTTGAACTAATATCAATGAAGAGATTTTAAACGACTTTTTTTTTTTTTTTTCTTAAAAATAAGGGCATCATATTTGAAACAATCGATATCTATATTTATGCACTTTGTAAATGATTTTTCTACCTCTTGAAAAATATTTAAACTCCAATATTTCATTGGTTTCTTTGAACTAATATCAATGAAGAGATTTTAAACGACTTTTTTTTTTTTTTTTCTTAAAAATAAGGGCATCATATTTGAAACAATCGATATCTATATTTATGCACTTTGTAAATGATTTTTCTACCTCTTGAAAAATATTTAAACTCCAATATTTCTTTGGTTTCTTTGAACTAATATCAATGAAGAGATTTTAAACGACTTTTTTTTTTTTTTTCTTAAAAATAAGGGCATCATATTTGAAACAATCGATATCTATATTTATGCACTTTGTAAATGATTTTTCTACCTCTTGAAAAATATTTAAACTCCAATATTTCTTTGGTTTCTTTGAACTAATATCAATGAAGAGATTTTAAACGACTTTTTTTTTTTTTTCTTAAAAATAAGGGCATCATATTTGAAACAATCGATATCTATATTTATGCACTTTGTAAATGATTTTTCTACCTCTTGAAAAATATTTAAACTCCAATATTTCTTTGGTTTCTTTGAACTAATATCAATGAAGAGATTTTAAACGACTTTTTTTTTTTTTTTTCTTAAAAATAAGGGCATCATATTTGAAACAATCGATATCTATATTTATGCACTTTGTAAATGATTTTTCTACCTCTTGAAAAATATTTAAACTCCAATATTTCATTGGTTTCTTTGAACTAATATCAATGAAGAGATTTTAAACGACTTTTTTTTTTTTTTTTCTTAAAAATAAGGGCATCATATTTGAAACAATCGATATCTATATTTATGCACTTTGTAAATGATTTTTCTACCTCTTGAAAAATATTTAAACTCCAATATTTCATTGGTTTCTTTGAACTAATATCAATGAAGAGATTTTAAACGACTTTTTTTTTTTTTTTCTTAAAAATAAGGGCATCATATTTGAAACAATCGATATCTATATTTATGCACTTTGTAAATGATTTTTCTACCTCTTGAAAAATATTTAAACTCCAATATTTCTTTGGTTTCTTCGAACTAATATCAATGAAGAGATTTTAAACGACTTTTTTTTTTTCTTTTTCTTAAAAATAAGGGCATCATATTTGAAACAATCGATATCTATATTTATGCACTTTGTAAATGATTTTTCTACCTTTTGAAAAATATTTAAACTCCAATATTTCTTTGGTTTCTTTGAACTAATATCAATGAAGAGATTTTAAACGACTTTTTTTTTTTTTTTCTTAAAAATAAAGGCATCATATTTGAAACAATCGATATCTATATTTATGCACTTTGTAAATGATTTTTCTACCTTTTCAAAAATATTGAAACTCCAATATTTCTTTGGTTTCTTTGAACTAATATCAATGAAGAGATTTTAAACGACTTTTTTTTTTTTTTTTTCTTAAAAATAAGGGCATCATATTTGAAACAATCGATATCTATATTTATGCACTTTGTAAATGATTTTTCTACCTTTTCAAAAATATTTAAACTCCAATATTTCTTTGGTTTCTTTGAACTAATATCAATGAAGAGATTTTAAACGACTTTTTTTTTTTTTTTTCTTAAAAATAAGGGCATCGTAATTGAAACAATTGATATCTCTTAGATATGCAATTTTCATTTTTTCTCGGCTTTGATATTGGGTTGGGGAGAAAGTTCGGTAGGGTGCAACACATGTTGCATTATTTTATCGATTTTTTGCTTCTGATGAATTATATAATATTCATTAAGTAGAACTCTTTCCCCTCTACAAAACTGTGCCAATCGTGATTTTAAGAAATTTAGTTTTTAATAACTTTCGCGACGTCAAAATGGAGTATCCAAACGGTAAAAATCAACATTTTCGACACCTGCTATTTTTCGCTTTTCATCGTGGTCAAAACGCTGCTGAAACAGCCCGAGAGATTTGTAAAGTATACGGAGAAGGTGTCATAGTTGAGTCTACAGCACAAAAATGGTTCGCAAAGTTCAAAAATGGCGATTTTGACATCGCTGACAAGCCCCGTAGCGGAAGACCCTCGGAATTCGACGAAGAGTGTCTCAGAGCACTTTTGAAGGAGGACGGTCGCCAAACAAGTCGTGAATTGGCGGAAATAATGAAGTTCGATCATAAAACCATCCTAAATCATCTTCATTCGATGGGATTTGCCGAAAAATTGGGATCTTGGATCCCTCACGAGCTTAACGAAAGCCACAAAGAAAATCGCCTTCAAATTGCTTCTCAACATCTCGCCCGTCATCGAGCAACCCACGGTCATAAACAGCGCTTTTTGTACCGAATCGTCACGGGAGATGAGAAATGGTGTTTGTACGTAAATTTGAAGCAAAGAAAGGAGTGGGTGGCTCCTGGAGCGACTCCAAAGCCGAGGGTCAAGCCTGACCTCCATCCAAAAAAGACCATGATCTGCGTTTGGTGGGACTGGGAGGGCATTCTGCATTGGGAAATTCTGGAAAGGAATGCCACGGTCAACAAGGAGCTCTATATATCCCAGCTACACCGCGTGAATGAGGCTATTCGACTCAAAAGACCCCATCGACAAGGCCAGACCATACTCCTTCACGACAACGCAAGGCCCCATATTGCTCAAGTCGTAAAAGCCGCACTCCAAGAGCTCGAATGGGAGGTCCTTCAGCATCCACCATATTCTCCGGACCTTGCACCAACGGATTACCATCTTTTCCGCTCTCTCTCGAACCATATGAGGGGCGTTACCTTGGACAATGTAGAGGGCCTTAAAAACTGGCTCAACAACTTCTTCGATACGAGACCGGTCGATTTTTGGCGTAATGGCATCGAAAAATTGGTCAAAAGGTGGGAGGAGGTCGTAAACAGCAACGGCGAATATATCATTGAATAAGTTATTGTTATAACAATAAATTATCGTTAAATAAAAGACTTTGATAAAATCTCTACGAACTTTTTCCCCAACCTAATAGTTTTGATTTTTTTAAACTTCTTGAATTTCTAAACTTTTATTCTTAAGTTGCTTTCTCTAAACCTCCTATTATATTGTTTTGGTTGATTTCTTTTAAATATCTCTGATATTTTAACTTGGTCTCGTAAATAGTAGTTCAAAATAAGAAGCTTCTTCTTCTACTTATTAAATTGCATGTCCGGCATTTTATTAATTTAAAATTGAAGAGTATGCGAAATTTTTCTTCTTTAATTTAATCTTCTTAAAATTCGATTGAATCAGTGAAATTGAAATTGTACGAATATTAAATATATTAAAATGAATTGAAATAAAACCTCTTCATAATGGCCCAACGTAATTATTCTCAGCATGTTGTTTCTCCATACATTTTGCAATTTTACAAACTATGTAACCAATTTCACAACTGAAAAGTACACACAAACTTTACCTTCCAATACGAGGACACACTCCGCATGGGTCGGATAAAGTTCCGCCGGATACCCTGGCGAAAAAAACTCTTGTCTATTAACATTCACATTGGTGAATGAGTGACACGGATCCTGCGCACTGACCAACATCTGCTGACTGATACCGATCGCGGCGTCACCTTGCGCCATCTCTACGTAGCTGCTGCTCGAGGTCTCTTCTGGCGGTACCGCGGTCCTCGACGGCAATACGCTTCGTCTGCGGTGATTCGGTTGCTGCGGTAATAAAGCTGGCAGGAAACGTACTGGTGCCATTGTTGTAGTGCCATTGGCAATGGCGGTGCCGGATGTGATTACAGCAACAGTCGAGTCGCCGACAGCAAGGCCTGCAACAAAAGCAAATACAATTTTCATATTCCTGGAGAAGTCTTCCAAAGAACACATACATCGAATTTTCACGCGACTTCTTTCGCGAAGCTCCTTTGAGCAATTTTCGATGCATAGAGAAACATTTTCAACGCAATTTTTGTCACGTATCCACAAAATTCTTTTTAAAAGATATAAACACTAAACCAAAATACCGTCACGCGGTGCTTTAAGATGGAAGCATAGCTTTTGAAATGTACATCTAGTTACGGTATTTGGGTGATATTCTATACTATTATTTAACACCGTAGTAATTATAAATAAATAGTATATATGGACAGTTAATTATCTCTATGTCAACGTACTAATATTCCATTTAAACTAATATTTAATGGTGGATCAACTTTTTGCATAATGCACATAAAGACGTGATAGATCAATTTCGAATTCGCAATCTGCCCGTAGATGTTGCTAAATTCCATTTCTTTTCTTCGAAACTTTAAAAGCTAACGAGGAATTACAAAAGCTTTACAGGGCCTTTGGCGCCAGCGTCTCTATCACTGGCAACTTCAGAATACCATCGTCTCTTCGTCGTTTATTTGGTTTCCAACGCGCATATAACCACAAAGCCGCTGTCATTCTGCAGGAATACTTTGCATTTGTTCCAGTAGAATCTAAACAGACCTTTAACCATAACGTAGATGGAATTTTTGACGGAGGATAATCGAAAAGTGATTGTTGTGTTCACATTCATATTTAGTTATATTTTTATTGAATTTTATACATTCTTTGTTGTTCAAACAGTACAAATACAATCGACTTTTTATACCACCACCACCACCACCACCAAAATTAAGACACCGATTTTTTGTTGGCGCTGGGATTCGAACTCGCAGCCAACAGGTTGCAAAGTGGGAATTTATCCCACCAAGCGATTCATCGCAATTCTTCATACGAATCTTTTATGGGATAAGCAACAAATTCAACTCAGCTTCCATTTTTAAAGTAAAGCTTTTTGTTAAAACTAGTTAATTTTTAATAACGTGCTATTAAGATTATTATGCATTTTGAAGAATAGATTTTGCTGCGAGATTTTAAATTTAACGGTGCGGTTTGTAAAATTAATTTTCCAATGAGATCGTGGCATCAAAAAAAAAATGTCCATAGAAAGGTAACATTTTTTTAATACACATTCAGAAAAGCTCACTTATCTAAAAGAATTTAGATGCGTGAAGTAATTTATATCCACCAGTTAATATTTATTGAAAAAATTATGCGATCATTCATTCGGCCATAATCGTGGTCCTTACGAGGACATGCATATATTGATTGGGTAATTTTATAGCTTGTCTATATCAGACGTGGCAATGCAGACATAGGGATTACATCCCTTCGTCCCTATTTAACCTGGGGGGACCGATTGCAATACACTAATTAGGAGATTATGCCCGGGGTTGTTATGATTTATGTTGACCCAGGTCACAGGAACACAGTTATGTCCTCTGTCCTGTTTATGCAGACACAGATTCGGGACAAGGACACAAATTCATATAATATGCGTCGAGCAATGCGCCAGATTATACGAATGGATTAAGATAATTGATATGAATCAGTACAAGGTAATCCTGTGCTCCAGAGGATTTGTTAAACTCAAAATCCGATGTAGGAAAAAAATTGAAAATTTCTCTAATGCAATATTTTACTTTTCCAACGAGTTTTTTTTATTTGATTAGTTGTTGCGCAAATTTAAGTTTGTATAAAATTCCAAGAGAAAAATTGGTTTTGTTCGCGCGCTGTTATCTTGAATTTGCTGAGTGAAAAAAATTTAAAAAACTACCTTTTTATACAGGTACGGGCTTGGTGAATTATTTTATACCTTTATTTTATATCTTTATTTAAATAAAGGTTTTATTACGTACATTAAACTATAATTCCACTCACTCGAAGGTAGTTCTGATTATTTTGAAAAACCTTTACCTGTTTAAAAATCAAATTTAAAATTTGAGCAGATATTTTGGTTTTTGAGCGCAACGTGTGTATAAAATTATATTAGATGCTTTGAAAGTTTGGTATAATTTTTCAAACCCTAAAATACAATTATTTTGTATTTTATTTTATATATTTTAATATTTACTGAAGATGGGGGGCATAGTCTTCGAAATGCGCATCTAGCTACTTAATGCTTTACGTTACGGTATTTTGGTGATTTTTATACTATATATTTAATAATTAAATTAAATTTACATAATAAAATGAACGCAACTTAATTAACAAATTCTTCCTAAAAAAATTATTGCTATATAGCAATAATTTTGCTATATTGCTATATAGCAATAATATATATAAAATGCAGAGATATGTCACATAATTTTTTTTATCGAACTAAATTCGACTTTGCATTTCCAAAATTTCTTTACGATTTTTTAAAATGAAATATAAATACTTTTAAACGAAAATGTGCCTATTTTAAAAGCTTCTGTGAATCCAAGCGAGTTTTGCAACAAATTAAATGAAATTTATTACGTTTATTAGTTTAAATTTTTGAATTTAGAAATTTAAAAAAAAAACCGCAATATAAATGATTGTAAAAACCTCTTTACAATAAATAATTCATTTTAATACTTTTTTATTTTACACTAAAATTGTTTTATTGTGAAGATTAATTAATCAAATTTTCTGCGCACAATGCACATGTCAATTGAAAAAAATACGTCATCCTATTTTTTTACGAAAATTGTTTTTTAAAATTTAAATTCGGCCAATTTCAATGATACTCATTTTATATTTAAATAATTATAGATTTATATTAGCCGGGTTTAAAAAAAAATTAAAAAATGGTCCTTACAAACATCAGCGTAAAAAAAAAGTGTTTCTAATACATTTATATTCTAAAAAAATTAATACATAATTAGTTACAGAATTATTTATTCGCTGCAAAATTCTACAAGTGTAAATATATATTTTCGATATATCAATATAAATTTTAAATATAAAAAAATTTAACAAACTAATCCGCATTTTAAATAACAAAAAATTATGCGATTTTTTTTTCTGCGCGTAAGTGAAAATTGTCTAGACAATATTGTCATTTTTTAACTTTGAAAAAAGCATCGAATAGGAATAAATACATCTGATGTAAAATATAAATTGTATCGTCATTTTTAGTTTATTTAACATCAGAAGTCCTTATAGAATTAAGCATTAATCTTTTTCGAATACGACCTATATTGCATATAGAGTGCTTTCTAAAATTAAAATTTATTTATTGCAAAGAGAATTATTTATGTGCATTTGTGTAAAAGCGTAATCAGAAACGTTGTAAATGATTTCACGTTACAAGCTGTAATTATGTAAATACGTCTGGTAATGACTAAAAAGCGTAATGTCACTTCGTACTAAATTTATATCTACCTTGAAGATGCTTTCATATATAGAATTAAAGGTAGGATTCTACAGTACATCCTAAAGTACATCAGCAGTCTTAAAACCGGTGCGAAATGAAGGGCCATTAAATATAAACAATTTATCACCTGGAATAATTATATCCCTCAAAATAGGGTAGTATAAAAAAGACATCTAGGTGATATTTTATACAAGATAGGTAAATAAATGTCACTAGAAAATAAGGCCGTTTTTCCACAGGGCCTTATAACTAATACGAAACATAAACGAAAAGGAAATTTTAATTTTTCAATAATTTTAATTGATTTTGTTTAAATTAGCCTTATCTTGTGCTACTGACGATGGTGGTATAGCCTTCAAAGTGCGCATCATCACGCTATTTTGGTTTTTTAACAGTTTCTTATGTTCAAGAATTGTATTAACAGATGATTGTTGATATTTGCATTTGAAAAAATATAAATTTTGCTGTGCCGGACGAGATTTGAGAATGCTGGTCTGCCCATCAGCCATCTAGTGATCCTATTTTAGTCCGAAGAGTAACGTAAATTTGGTGACGAAACTTCTAAACATTCAAAGCGTAACATGTAATCCTTTCACTTAAGGTTGATTTAAAACGGAACTGCGTTAAGCCAAGCTTCTGATCATATATAGTTTAAATGCAGCAGTTAATATTGTTAATGCAGAGTTTCAATTTCAAAGTGCCTAACAAGTTTCCATCGAGTATCGGCACAAGTAACAAAATTGTTCATCCTAGTTGATCTTTCCGGTGCATTCGATTTATTTATGTACATTGACCTAATTTATATTTGCATCGATTATAATCTTAAAAAATTGATATGTACAAAAATTGTAGCCGACATTAATAAAGACAAAACAGCAGTAAAAATAATATAAGTAAGGGGCGTTTTGAAAAAAAATGGTTTTTTGTGATTGGTGGGTTGCCTGTGCTAAAAACGCGAATGAAAAATAATACAATGGATAATTAAAATAGATTATAAATAGATTATAAAATAGATTACAGTAGCATAAAAATTATTAAAAAAAACACGAGAAAAGGTAACTTTGTTTACATTTAGGAGCAACTTGCAAAAAACATCGAACAATAGCGCGGAAGATTATGATTCTTTAAGTGCCATTTTTTAGACCAAAGGCAAAGGATTTTATAGTTTCCTAACATCCGAAAAAATAGTTCCCAAACAACTTTGATAAAAATAAATAACACTTACAATTAAATAATAACGACAACTACAAAGAAATGAAAAACATTTAAACATCTCCTCAACGACACATTTTCATTTATACCAGTTATTATACAATAAAGTAATCAAATTAAATAGATCCGTTAATTTTTTTAATTATCTAATTGCAGTCCCAGTAAGATAATTAAATTTGCAATATTTTATTAAGTAATGAGGTATTAAAAAAAAAATCGAATTGACACCGTATTATCGAATTTAATTTTTATATTGTTCATTGTTCGTAATACGAGAAATTCTCTACTGGGATTTCTTTATTTTTTATCGCTGACCATTTAAATTATTAAATTATAAAATTATAAAAATATGTATTAAAAAAAAAATCGACATCCGATTTTTATGACATGTACGTTTGCGAACGTTCATTTCGTAAAAAAAAAACGACGAAAAAGATATGCGAAAGAGTTGCTATCGACACAAGGCAATAAATATCCACAGCGAAGAAAGATAGACAGACAATGCGAATTTAAAATCATCTAACGCAATACCAATGCATATATTAAATATACTAACAGCAAAGAAACGACAATGCCACAGAGGTTGTGCCATTCGAGTCGACCCAAATGCGCAAGAGATAACAAGCTCAATTTAAATAATATTCGCAGTTCATTGGTAAAATGGTTGCATACAACAAAGAATAAATTAAACCAGCCATAAGTTGACAAATCTTATTTTATTTACACATTTCTCAATTATAATTTCGATATTTACTAACTAGGTGTGGTTTATTTAGAAAAACCTGCAAATTTAAAATATCGCTTAAATAATTTACGACTCGTTACATTTTTGTTTGTATATTTCGTCATGTCCATTTTGAGTTACATACCAGCGTGATGAGTTGCTAAGTTGTTTGATGTTTTCAACTTCATGCTAATAATGACTGGGAAATAATGCTCATTCATATGCATATTTATAAATAGCATTAATGCCCCCATTCTAGATTGTATAGTACATTGTTGAAGACATTCGGAATTGTAAATATGTACTACATGTGCTTATTTATAAAATATTTCCCATTTGAATGCGAATCGCGATTTCTTTCGTATTTTATTATATTAAATATTAATAGTTTTGTGGGGTAATGTTGTGCTTTTGACTCGATATGTCTGAAAAGATACATATTTAAAAAATGAAACAAAAAATATGTAATTTTTTTTTTTGATGTAATATAATTTTTTTTCGAAGTTTCTTTCACGTTGAATCAATAATATTTTATAGGCGATATATATATAGGTAGGAGGGAATGGATCACGGAAGAAATAGTTGAAATGATAGAAGCAAGAAGGAAAATTAAAATTGGAAATACAGAAGCAGGACAGAAAAAATATAAGGAACTAAGGAACTTAATTAATAGGAAATGCAAGCTAGCGAAAGAAGAGTGGATAAAAGGAAATTGTGAGGATATTGAGGAGGATATGAGAAGAGGTAAAGTAGATTTGGGCTACAGGAAAATTAAGTCACATTTTTCTAAAGTAAAACCAAGGGGTAACATTATATGTGATAAGCAGGGTAAGGAACTCACAGAAAATAAGGAAAAAGCTAGAAGATGGAAGGAGTATCTTGAAGATTTATATAAAGGTAGGCAGGACATGGAGGAGCTAGAAAATGTGGAACAGATAGATGAGGATGACTTAGGTCCTAGCATACTTAGGTCAGAGTTTCATAGAGCATTAAATGATTTACGGAATAACAAAGCAGCGGGGTTTGATATGATACCAGCCGAATTAATAAAACACGCAGGGGAAAAAATGCCGGAGCGATTATACAGGTTAGTTTGTAAAATATATGAGAAGGGAGAAGTACCACAGGATTTTCAGCGTAGTAGAATAGTAACAATGCCGAAGAAAATAGGAGCTAATTTGTGTGAGAACTATAGGACCATTAGCCTACTATCACATGCATCGAAGATATTGTTAAAGATTATTTATAGGAGATTAGAAAATAAAGTAGAGGAAAGGCTAGGAGAAGATCAGTTTGGTTTTAGGAAAAACAGAGGGACGAGAGAGGCGATTCTAGCACTAAGAACGGTAGTAGAAAAAAGAAAGAGGGTAGGAAAGGTAACTTGCATAGCTTTTGTAGATTTAGAAAAGGCATTTGATAATGTAGATTGGGACATAATGTTTAGAATTTTAAAAGAAACGGGTATAGATTATAAGGATAGGAGAATAATTTTTAATTTATATAAACACCAAACTGCCTTAGTTAGAATTGAGGGGGAAGAAGAGGTAGCAAAAATAGGGAAGGGAGTTCGGCAGGGATGTACACTCTCACCGTTATTATTTAATCTATATATAGAAGATGCAATAAACAAAGTAAAAGAAGAGTATAGTGTAGGTGTGAATGTACAGGGAGAGAAAATATATATGCTGAGATTCGCCGACGATATAGCTATATTGGAAGAAAGCGAAAAGAATTTAGAAAGGGTATTGAATGGTATGCAGGCAGTATTGACTAGGGATTTTAACATGAAAATAAATATAGGTAAAACTAAAGTGATGAGGTGTGACAAAAAGGAATGCAGTAGAAAAATGAGGATCACAATAGGAGATAATAGAATCGAAGAAGTGTCAGATTTTTGTTATTTAGGCAGTAGAATCACAAAAGATAATCGAAGCAAGGTAGATATAAAGTGTAGGATAGCACAGGGTAGGAAGGCATTCGTAGAAAAAGAACAGATTTTAAGATCAAATATTGACTTGGGTATTAGAAAAAGATTACTGAAGGTATATGTTTGGAGTGTAGCACTGTACGGGTGTGAGGCGTGGACTATAGGAAAGGAAGAGAAGCGTAGATTAGAAGCATTCGAAATGTGGTGTTATAGGAGGATGATGAGGATTGGTTGGGAAGATAAAGTAACAAATGAAGCTGTACTAGAGTTAGTAGGGGAGAAGAGAAGTATCTGGAGAGTGTTACAGCGTAGGAGAGACAGATTAGTATGGCATATTCTTAGGCATGGGGGGATTATGCAATTGATCATAGAAGGTAGAGTGGAGGGAAAGAGAGGGGTAGGTAGGCCTAGATTGGAGTATGTGAGTCAGATAGTTGAAGACGTTGAGATGAATAGCTATAGGGAGATGAAGGGATTAGCTCAGGATAGATCGGCATGGCGTGCTGTTTCCAACCAATCTTTAGGACTCTTTAACTAAGGCGATATATATTTATATATAAAAGAATAATAAGCAAAGTTAGAAATGCTAAAGAATAAGCATAATTCCGATTTTTTTTGAGTCGATAGCAAACGAACAAACTTCATCGATTTAAATAAAATATTTTACAATTTCATTTGCGTTTTTGAACTAATTTTTTCAATGTGCCATCTGCCAAACTTTTTGTTTATGTTAAATGAATATTTAAATTAAACTTTGGTCATTCAACAAAAATGCCAATAATAATTTCCTAGAGCGGTTTTTAAATTCAATAATACTTTCTAACCATTTCTGGTTTGGAAATTTTGCATTAAATAAATTCATCTTCACTCAATCTGCTGTAAATTGAAACATTTCTGATTTTTTTTTTTTTTATAATGCCAGTTGGATATCTTACGGAACAAAAACATCTGCAGGATTTTAGGCAAACTCATAGTTGCATTATGCATTTGGGATTTCGTCTTTCATCATCTCGAATTTGGAACTTTTCACGTTCATTTGTACTAATGACAAGTAACCTGGGAAGTGTCTTGTATTAATAGATTTTCCAGCTGTATATCATTTTGAAAATACTCCACAAAACTTCATGTCTTGTCTAATATAAGACGTTGAATATTGATACATGCAAAATTATTTTAATATATTAAAAATTTATATTGCCCCCATCCTGCATCTTGGCACCATTCTCTTCTGAAAATATATTTATACCGCATGTAATGAAACGGAATAAACGTATTGAAAAAATATCCGTTTTTTTTTGTTTTTACATCATACTTTGATGTTATCTATTCTTTTATAGACGCTCTAATGAAGATAAGGATAAAAAATAAATAAAAATGCTTATATTCGTGAAATTAAAATTGCATTTATGTCTATAGGGTTTGAAAAATTTGAATTTTTGAAAAGTTTTGAAAAGATGAAAAGTTGAACTTTTATTTTTATATCGACCATATTCTTCTTCTTTCGAATAACCCTTTTGGAGGGTACGATAAATCAACTTTGGCTATAGTTCTTTGTATTCAATTTTCTGTGCTCCCAGACTTCCTTCATCCTTCGAGAATGTCGTTCCTTTTCTTCTTTGGTCCATTTTATATCGACCATATATTTATAAAAATCATTCTTTGTGTCAGAAAAGATGTTATTGTAATTATTGTTATATTTCAACTAATATAGCAAATAAATTCAATTTTTAAACAAAGCAATCGATGACAAAACAAATATAGACTGTTTTTTTATTAGACTTTTTATTAGACTCGTTTTTTTTTTATTAGAAATTACCGAAATCAGTTTCCTCGATGCAATTGTCGAAAGAAACGTAATCGCATTTTATCTTTACGGTTGTTGTTACAGTACAAAACAAATTCTTATAAATTTCAATAATAAAACGTTATTTTATAATTTAAAACATTAGTGCTCTGAGATTGCCTAACAGTGCGTATTTTTTGAAAAAATAAATAAATTTCTACTTCTAAAAATAAGACGTTGCAAAGTAGTTTTCCCGTAAAGTTTAATTGTATAATGAGTGAACTGTGCTGTTCGTTTGGACAGCTAACTTAGATATAAGTTTCCGCAGTGTCTAAAACCGAAACTTGAATGTTTGTTCTGCAGTTGAACTTTACAAACAGAGCCGGACTAAAGGTGATTACACGGTTCAGCGCAATAGGGCTTCACGTAAGCGTAACACCACATTCGATATATCTTCACACTAATACGAAATAGATTTTAAATAAAGAATAAAAATTATAGTCGCATGTATGCTGAAGCGAGCCTTGCAGCAATTATTGTTGTTTTTTTTCATTGAATCAAGTTTGAATGGAAAATATAAAATATTGTCGTATTTCAACGGATATTTTAAATACTGCTTTGATTTAAAAAAAAATCTTTTAATCAATATTCATCGCTTAATTTACATGGATTTATTTATTTTATATTTTTAATTCTTTATAATATTAATTTCGGTTTTATTTAGCTTTTATTCGACACGAGTAATAATAATCGAGAAAAGTAGAATAAAAAATGATGGCCAGCAGATCTTCAATTTTCTTTTGTTGAACTGTTGAAATAAAACAAAAAATTGCCGTGGTACAATAATTATATGCGCACACGTGCGAGGAGTTTAAAGACCACTGGTCTAAAAGAATTTTTTTTTCTATACATTGTTATAAAATTTTACGCATTAAAAATACCGATGAACTAATTAGTACATCGAAGAACGCATTTTCTTGTAAGCTATACAACGTTGCCACATTCTTTTTTCTATTTGTAAAGCGTACCAATAGTATGGTCTAATTCTTTAATCTTGGCATGATTTTAATAACACATAATTTCGTTTCGATTCAAATCGCTTCCAACTTTGCGCAGTTCTCGTTGTTTCTTCAACACATTCTTCTAAGTTTAACTAACCATTTCAAATTAGTTCGCTTGCATTTTACTAAGTGCGCACACGCAACGTTAAATCAATTAAAAGTTCGGTTGAGGTAACTTTCAGATCTTTCAGTCACCTGGTCTCGTAAATAGTAGTTCAAAATAAGAAGCTTTTTCTTCTACTTATTAAATTGCTTTTTACAATTCAAGAGTATGCGAAATTTTAATTTATTAAAGTTTAGTATAGAATATCACCCAAATACCGTAACTTAAAGCATTAAGTAGCTAGATGTGCATTTCGAAGCTATGCCCCCATCTTCAGTAGCACAATATAAAAACTAAATAAAATAGATGTTTTAGATATTGGAAATAATAATATATTAGTTTATATTTCTTTCGTTTATTTGTACTAATATCAATGAAGGGATTTTAAACGATTTTTGTATTTTTTCATAAAAATAAGGGCATCATATTTGAAACAATCGATATCTTTTAGATATGCACTTTGTAATTTTTTTTTTATATCTTTTGAAAAATATTTAAACTCCAATATGTCTTTTGTTTATTTGTACTAATATCAATGAAGGGATTTTAAACGATTTTTGTATTTTTTCATAAAAATAAGGGCATCATATTTGAAACAATCGATATCTTTTAGATATGCACTTTGTAATTTTTTTTTTCTATCTTTTGAAAAATATTTAAACTCCAATATGTCTTTTGTTTATTTGTACTAATGTCAATGAAGAGATTTTAAACGATTTTTGTATTTTTTCATAAAAATAAGGGCATCATATTTGAAACAATCGATATCTTTTAGATATGCAGTTTGTAATTTTTTTTTTATATCTTTTGAAAAATATTTAAACTCCAATATGTCTTTTGTTTATTTGTACTAATGTCAATGAAGAGATTTTAAACGATTTTTGTATTTTTTCATAAAAATAAGGACACCATATTTGAAACAATCGATATCATTTAGATATGCACTTTATAAATCATTTTGCTACCTTTTGAAAAATATTTAAACTCCAATATGTCTTTTGTTTATTTGTACTAATGTCAATGAACAGATTTTAAACGATTTTTGTATTTTTTCATAAAAATAAGGGCATCATATTTGAAACAATCGATATCTTTTAGATATGCACTTTGTAATTTTTTTTTTATATCTTTTGAAAAATATTTAAACTCCAATATGTCTTTTGTTTATTTGTACTAATGTCAATGAAGAGATTTTAAACGATTTTTGTATTTTTTCATAAAAATAAGGACACCATATTTGAAACAATCGATATCATTTAGATATGCACTTTATAAATCATTTTGCTACCTTTTGAAAAATATTTAAACTCCAATATGTCTTTTGTTTATTTGTACTAATGTCAATGAACAGATTTTAAACGATTTTTGTATTTTTTCATAAAAATAAGGGCATCATATTTGAAACAATCGATATCTTTTAGATATGCAGTTTGTAATTTTTTTTTTATATCTTTTGAAAAATATTTAAACTCCAATATGTCTTTTGTTTATTTGTACTAATGTCAATGAAGAGATTTTAAACGATTTTTGTATTTTTTCATAAAAATAAGGACACCATATTTGAAACAATCGATATCTTTTAGATATGCACTTTATAAATCATTTTGCTACCTTTTGAAAAATATTTAAACTCCAATATGTCTTTTGTTTATTTGTACTAATGTCAATGAACAGATTTTAAACGATTTTTGTATTTTTTCATAAAAATAAGGGCATCATATTTGAAACAATCGATATCTTTTAGATATGCACTTTGTAATTTTTTTTTTATATCTTTTGAAAAATATTTAAACTCCAATATGTCTTTTGTTTATTTGTACTAATGTCAATGAAGAGATTTTAGACGATTTTTGTATTTTTTCATAAAAATAAGGGCATCATATTTGAAACAATCGATATCTTTTAGATATGCACTTTGTAATTTTTTTTTTCTATCTTTTGAAAAATATTTAAACTCCAATATGTCTTTTGTTTATTTGTACTAATGTCAATGAAGAGATTTTAAACGATTTTTGTATTTTTTCATAAAAATAAGGGCATCATATTTGAAACAATCGATATCTTTTAGATATGCACTTTGTAATTTTTTTTTTATATCTTTTGAAAAATATTTAAACTCCAATATGTCTTTTGTTTATTTGTACTAATGTCAATAAAGAGATTTTAAACGATTTTTGTATTTTTTCATAAAAATAAGGGCATCATATTTGAAACAATCGATATCTTTTAGATATGCACTTTGTAATTTTTTTTTCATATCTTTTGAAAAATATTTAAACTCCAATATGTCTTTTGTTTATTTGTACTAATGTCAATGAAGAGATTTTAAACGATTTTTGTATTTTTTCATAAAAATAAGGGCATCATATTTGAAACAATCGATATCTTTTAGATATGCACTTTGTAATTTTTTTTTTCTATCTTTTGAAAAATATTTAAACTCCAATATGTCTTTTGTTTATTTGTACTAATGTCAATGAAGAGATTTTAAACGATTTTTGTATTTTTTCATAAAAATAAGGGCATCATATTTGAAACAATCGATATCTTTTAGATATGCACTTTGTAATTTTTTTTTCTATCTTTTGAAAAATATTTAAACTCCAATATGTCTTTTGTTTATTTGTACTAATGTCAATGAAGAGATTTTAAACGATTTTTGTATTTTTTCATAAAAATAAGGGCATCATATTTGAAACAATCGATATCTTTTAGATATGCACTTTGTAATTTTTTTTTTATATCTTTTGAAAAATATTTAAACTCCAATATGTCTTTTGTTTATTTGTACTAATGTCAATGAAGAGATTTTAAACGATTTTTGTATTTTTTCATAAAAATAAGGACACCATATTTGAAACAATCGATATCATTTAGATATGCACTTTATAAATCATTTTGCTACCTTTTGAAAAATATTTAAACTCCAATATGTCTTTTGTTTATTTGTACTAATGTCAATGAAGAGATTTTAAACGATTTTTGTATTTTTTCATAAAAATAAGGGCATCATATTTGAAACAATCGATATCTTTTAGATATGCACTTTGTAATTTTTTTTTTATATCTTTTGAAAAATATTTAAACTCCAATATGTCTTTTGTTTATTTGTACTAATGTCAATGAAGAGATTTTAAACGATTTTTGTATTTTTTCATAAAAATAAGGGCATCATATTTGAAACAATCGATATCTTTTAGATATGCACTTTGTAATTTTTTTTTCTATCTTTTGAAAAATATTTAAACTCCAATATGTCTTTTGTTTATTTGTACTAATGTCAATGAAGAGATTTTAAACGATTTTTGTATTTTTTCATAAAAATAAGGGCATCATATTTGAAACAATCGATATCTTTTAGATATGCACTTTGTAATTTTTTTTTTATATCTTTTGAAAAATATTTAAACTCCAATATGTCTTTTGTTTATTTGTACTAATGTCAATGAAGAGATTTTAAACGATTTTTGTATTTTTTCATAAAAATAAGGACACCATATTTGAAACAATCGATATCATTTAGATATGCACTTTATAAATCATTTTGCTACCTTTTGAAAAATATTTAAACTCCAATATGTCTTTTGTTTATTTGTACTAATGTCAATGAAGAGATTTTAAACGATTTTTGTATTTTTTCATAAAAATAAGGACACCATATTTGAAACAATCGATATCATTTAGATATGCACTTTATAAATCATTTTGCTACCTTTTGAAAAATATTTAAACTCCAATATGTCTTTTGTTTATTTGTACTAATGTCAATGAAGAGATTTTAAACGATTTTTGTATTTTTTCATAAAAATAAGGGCATCATATTTGAAACAATCGATATCTTTTAGATATGCACTTTGTAATTTTTTTTTTATATCTTTTGAAAAATATTTAAACTCCAATATGTCTTTTGTTTATTTGTACTAATGTCAATAAAGAGATTTTAAACGATTTTTGTATTTTTTCATAAAAATAAGGGCATCATATTTGAAACAATCGATATCTTTTAGATATGCACTTTGTAATTTTTTTTTCATATCTTTTGAAAAATATTTAAACTCCAATATGTCTTTTGTTTATTTGTACTAATGTCAATGAAGAGATTTTAAACGATTTTTGTATTTTTTCATAAAAATAAGGGCATCATATTTGAAACAATCGATATCTTTTAGATATGCACTTTGTAATTTTTTTTTTCTATCTTTTGAAAAATATTTAAACTCCAATATGTCTTTTGTTTATTTGTACTAATGTCAATGAAGAGATTTTAAACGATTTTTGTATTTTTTCATAAAAATAAGGGCATCATATTTGAAACAATCGATATCTTTTAGATATGCACTTTGTAATTTTTTTTTCTATCTTTTGAAAAATATTTAAACTCCAATATGTCTTTTGTTTATTTGTACTAATGTCAATGAAGAGATTTTAAACGATTTTTGTATTTTTTCATAAAAATAAGGGCATCATATTTGAAACAATCGATATCTTTTAGATATGCACTTTGTAATTTTTTTTTTATATCTTTTGAAAAATATTTAAACTCCAATATGTCTTTTGTTTATTTGTACTAATGTCAATGAAGAGATTTTAAACGATTTTTGTATTTTTTCATAAAAATAAGGACACCATATTTGAAACAATCGATATCATTTAGATATGCACTTTATAAATCATTTTGCTACCTTTTGAAAAATATTTAAACTCCAATATGTCTTTTGTTTATTTGTACTAATGTCAATGAAGAGATTTTAAACGATTTTTGTATTTTTTCATAAAAATAAGGGCATCATATTTGAAACAATCGATATCTTTTAGATATGCACTTTGTAATTTTTTTTTTCTATCTTTTGAAAAATATTTAAACTCCAATATGTCTTTTGTTTATTTGTACTAATGTCAATGAAGAGATTTTAAACGATTTTTGTATTTTTTCATAAAAATAAGGGCATCATATTTGAAACAATCGATATCATTTAGATATGCACTTTATAATTTTTTTTTCTATCTTTTGAAAAATATTTAAACTCCAATATGTCTTTTGTTTATTTGTACTAATGTCAATGAAGAGATTTTAAACGATTTTTGTATTTTTTCATAAAAATAAGGACACCATATTTGAAACAATCGATATCATTTAGATATGCACTTTATAAATCATTTTGCTACCTTTTGAAAAATATTTAAACTCCAATATGTCTTTTGTTTATTTGTACTAATGTCAATGAAGAGATTTTAAACGATTTTTGTATTTTTTCATAAAAATAAGGACACCATATTTGAAACAATCGATATCATTTAGATATGCACTTTATAAATCATTTTGCTACCTTTTGAAAAATATTTAAACTCCAATATGTATTTTGTTTATTTGTACTAATGTCAATGGAGAGATTTTAAACGATTTTTGTATTTTTTCATAAAAATAAGGGCTTTATATTTGAAACAATCGATATCTACATTTATGCACTTTTAATTTTTTGTCGATTTTGATAGAGATTATAAATTCTGTATATTTTTCTTTGGTTAAAAGTAATGTCTATTAAGAGAGTTTTGATTTTTTTAAACTTCTTGAATTTCTAAACTCTCTGATATTTAAAAAATTATCATTACAGTGTTAAATAATAGTATCTAATATCACCCAAAGCATTGACTAGCTAGATGCGCATTTCGAAGGCTATGCCCCCATCTTCAGTTGCACAAGATAAAAACTAAATAAAAAGAACTAAATGCTCCTTAAATCTAGTTTTAATTGGTCTACGTGTTTGTCCGTAGCGATAATTTTTAAAATCGTTATTAACATTAATAAAAAAAGTCGCGTAATGCTTCAACTGAATATAGTACTTGCTTTTTTTAAAATTTAAATCTTTTGCTTATATATTTGCATATTTATTCACTATACGCTCTTCTTTTATTTTATTTATAGAAACTTCTATATATAGATTAAATAACAACGGCCAAAGTACACATCCTTGCCCGACCCCCGTTCCCATTCTCGCTACCTGTCGCAAGTACACATTTAAAAAATAAAATAAACAATCAATCTTTGATATGGATATATTTTTTCATATAGACTTCACAAACTACATCTTTAATCAGGACCTCCGCATAACACATTTTAACAGGATTTGATAAATCTTTCAGTCGGCTCTGTGAATAATAAAGGACCAACATTTTTGAATAAAAAAATAATAATAAAGGACCAACATTACCAAAGTAATGTTAAAAAACGAAAATAGTTTAAAATATTTTTAAATGTTCTCTCATAAATGTTTTATTTTTAGATAATTTTTTTTGTATGTTTTGTAGAAATATTACGTCCCGATGAATGTAAAAGGGCCCAATTTATATAATTGGTTTGAGCAGCACGAGACTACTCAACAGATGTCGCTGCCTTTAGCTGTAAGATAATTATAGAAAAGACTTGAATTTTATGCTCGGTCACGAGGTCGCTACACATAATGAAAATTAAGATCACAAATACGAGGATAGAGGACAATAACTTATTATATGCTAGCATATAGATTGCAGAATCTTCTTCTTCTGTTTTAACTGGAATAAACAACAATTTCGATTCTACAATTGAAAAACCAATTAAAAATATAACGATAGAAAAATATTTAATTTATATACTAGAAAAGGGGGTCTTATTTTTGAAAAATAAGTCAAAAAAGTAAAAAAAATCAAATAATTGTTTATTTAATTGTTATTTTCTTTTTCCGTATTTTATTCTATGCAATTTGTACGACTTAAAAATGGATAAAAAAATATTCTTTGCAGATTTTTTATTTATAGTGGCATTAGAATTTTTGTTTCATTTAATACACTGTTGCCAATTCAAAATAAAAATATAAGTACTTCATAATTTTTAAACTCAATACATATTTGAACACAAAATCTTATAATGAATGTTTTTTTTTCAAGTAACATTTTTCGAGAAATCTTGTACTTTATCCATTCCAACTATGTTAGATGCCAGCGCAATCTTGGCCTACTTAAATATGCGCACAGATAATTATAAAACCGCCGAGGAATTTTTGATTTTGTCTTCGCAATTGCAGCAATTAACAAAATTAGATGGACACAAGGTAACATTTTCATTTGTCACTTTATCTGCCCAACCATCCTCCTACTGTAGCACCACATTTCGAACGTTTCTCATCTACGTGTCTCTTCCTTTCTTAATTTGTTTAATCGCTTATTACAAAAAATTAATTGTATATACCGAAAAAAGCGCCTGCATAAATATACAACATTAAAAACACATTGTACAAAATTTGACTTTTGAGTAAATTGTCCTCGTTCGGTTACGAGAAAAATTTATATATTTCGTTGACATAAAGGCTTTAAGAAAGCAAAAAGGTTACCGGTTAAAAAATATTATCATATAATAGTGTGGTGAGTATTTAACTAGAAAAAATAAAAAAATTGTAAATGTAAATTCGCAATTTTTGCATACTACAACAAGATAACGAAATTAAAATCAAATTAAAATCAAATTCGACTAATATATCAAATATAAAATTCAAGTGCATTTTATTGAGTAATATAATTTGATAATTACGCACAAGAAATATAATTAATATATAAACTACCCGAGCAAAATAAATAAAAATTAATTTCAGTACAATTTTTGAAATTCAGTAGAATTGGAATAGCCGACACATTCATAATTAAAATAATCAAACAGTTAATTAAAATCACAGTAATATATGTATATTTAAATACGTTTAATTATGAATTAAATATAAATGAAAATTGCTTTGTTTGAAGTCGATATATAAATTATGCAATATTTACCAGCTTACCTTTGTGAGTGTATTATGCACAGATTTAGACTATGTAAATGTAAATGTGCATTTAAACTATATTACAGATTGTTTTGTAAACATAAAAAGCAATGTTGCCAATTCACTGGCGTGTTTTAGAAGCATGAAACGTTTTATTGCAAGAAGAATTAAAAATAAGCATTTTATATTATTCGTAAATATGAAAAATGTTAATTAACAATAGTTATTTTTTACATAAATAATGTGTGCAGTTTAAATAAAAAATTACACTAATATCAATAAATGATAAATGCAACATCTCGATTAATGCTACGATTCTTCATTTTTTTCTTTATTTCTATATTTTAAAATATATAAACTAAATTATATTTAAAGACTCCTTACATTTACAAGAACACAAAATAAATGAAATATGTAATGAATTTATATCATTTTTAATAATATTATATTTTATTAATGGTCTAAATTGCCCAGTTTTTATTTGATTTTTGTTGCTTTTAAAGAAAATTATAATATGATGCATTTTATAATGTTTACAAAATTGAACAGTTCTAAAATTTATATATTATTGTCGGCATTCACAATATATTGAAAATATTTAAAACAATGAAAATCAAAATATGAATAAAAAATTAGTTTATTAATTTTTTTTAAATTCATTGATGTCGTTTTAATGATTTTTTTTGATAATTCTGGATAACTTACAATATCCATGGTCCAAAATATTTTTTTCTGATAAAAAAATCCCCTTTCCAGTGAGATTAGGGGTCCACTATACCAAAAGTGGCGTTTTTATTTTTTTTTCAACAAACATTTATTTTGTTCTTTCATATTCTTGAGCCGAAGCATGTCAACTTGGGAAAGTATTATTTATATTAGCAACCTTCTCCTCCACTGCAAAATTAATTAATTAATGTATTTAATAGGCTTCACATTTCGATGAATACATTTTATCTTCATATCGGTGGTGGGATAACAAAATTCTCATCACATGTCTTTTATTATTCATTGTTTTTATGTACTAGTTTCGTTTTTCTTTCGTAGAATATCTACCATTAAAAAAACACGTCAACCCTTACGATTCAAATCTGATTGGCGACCCGAATGCACCCTTCCGTATAAATATACAAGCATTGTGTCCTGAGAGAATTGAAATCCAATATATTTGTCTTGAAAGAAGTTGCTGATTGCGAATGAGGCGAAGCCTGTACTCGTATATGTGGACAAAAGAGGAATCTAAAGGTTGAGGAGCCGAATACGAGTCTCTTCTTGCCACTATCGAACCAGTGTAGTCACCAGCAATTAGTAACAAAGGGATTACGTGACGAAGAAGCGTTTGTTAAGCATACGCTGTTACTTTGAGTAAAAGAACACTTTTTTTGCGATAAACTCTTTTTTTATAAACCTCGTGCACTGTAACAGAAAAATATACCTACGAAGGAAAATGAAAAAAATTAAAAAAATGCTCTAGCTACCCTTCTGTATTGAGCAATTTCATATGTAAAATTAATTAATTAATAGTAGTCCAGATGGAAGTTATAATTTGTACCAATAATTATTTATGATTATAATTATAAAGACAAACGAATTTATAGATTTGTGTTGATAAAAGCTTATCGATCAAAAACAGCCCCTTTTGCATTCGGTAAAGTTAACACGAACAAAAGTCGACTTAGTATTGTTTTTCGCAACGATAGTTATTATAAAAGATAAACAAATTAAATTGAAACAATCATAAAAATTAAATTTAAAAAAATGATAAAATCAAATTTATATAGTCCTTTTTTCTATACGAAAGTAATCTTTATTTATGTTGTAGGTAGCGAGACTTTTGTAGTTTCATTTATGTTTTTGTAAACATGTCAGAAAATTTCGTAAGTTGTAGGTAATAATTTAAAAAATCAAGAAACAGATATATATAATTATATAAAAAACTATAAGGAATACACAGATAAAAGTTTACAATTCCACACATTACTAATGTACAAAAGAAGATGAGAGAGATCAATTACAACACAATTTGATTGTTTATTATTATTTTATTAAAAAAGAATCTCTAAATTAAAAATTAAACAGATTTGATTGACCTAGTTAAAGAGTCCGCAATCCTAAAGATTGGTTGGAAACAGCACGCCATGCCGATCTATCCTGAGCTAATCCCTTCATCTCCCTATAGCTATTCATCTCAACGTCTTCAACTATCTGACTCACATACTCCAATCTAGGCCTACCTACCCCTCTCTTTCCCTCCACTCTACCTTCTATGATCAATTGCATAATCCCCCCATGCCTAAGAATATGCCCTACTAATCTGTCTCTCCTACGTTGTAACACTCTCCAAATACTTCTCTTCTCCCCTACTAACTCTAGTACAGCTTCATTTGTTACTTTATCTTCCCAACCAATCCTCATCATCCTCCTGTAACACCACATTTCGAATGCTTGTAATCTACGCTTCTCTTCCTTTCCTATAGTCCACGCCTCACACCCGTACAGTGCTACACTCCAAACATATACCTTCAGTAATCTTTTTCTAATACGCAAGTCAATATTTGATCTTAAAATCTGTTCCTTTTCTACGAATGCCTTCCTACCCTGTGCTATCCTACACTTTATATCTACCTTGCTTCGATTATCTTTTGTGATTCTACTGCCTAAATAACAAAAATCTGACACTTCTTCGATTCTATTATCTCCTATTGTGATCCTCATTTTTCTACTGCATTCCTTTTTGTCACACCTCGTCACTTTAGTTTTACCTATATTTATTTTCATGTTAAAATCCCTAGTCAATACTACCTGCATACCATTCAATACCCTTTCTAAATTCTTTTCGCTTTCTTCCAATATAGCTATATCGTCGGCGAATCTCAACATATATATTTTCTCTCCCTGTACATTCACACCTACACTATACTCTTCTTTTACTTTGTTTATTGCATCTTCTATATATAGATTAAATAATAACGGTGAAAGTGTACATCCCTGCCGAACTCCCTTCCCTATTTTTGCTACCTCTTCTACCCCCTCAATTCTAACTAAGGCAGTTTGGTGTTTATATAAATTAAGAATTATTCTCCTATCCTTATAATCTATACCCGTTTCTTTTAAAATTCTAAACATTATGTCCCAATCTACATTATCAAATGCCTTTTCTAAATCTACAAAAGCTATGCAAGTTACCTTTCCTACCCTCTTTCTTTTTTCTACTACCGTTCTTAGTGCTAGAATCGCCTCTCTCGTCCCTCTGTTTTTCCTAAAACCAAACTGATCTTCTCCTAGCCTTTCCTCTACTTTATTTTCTAATCTCCTATAAATAATCTTTAGCAATATCTTCGATGCATGTGATAGTAGACTAATGGTCCTATAGTTCTCACACAAATTAGCTCCTATTTTCTTCGGCATTGTTACTATTCTACTACGCTGAAAATCCTGTGGTACTTCTCCCTTCTCATATATTTTACAATCTAACCTGTATAATCGCTCCTGCATTTTTTCCCCTGCGTGTTTTATTAATTCGGCTGATATTATATCAATCCCCGCTGCTTTGTTATTCCGTAAATCATTTAATGCTCTATGAAACTCTGACCTAAGTATGCTAAGACCTAAGTCATCCTCATCTATCTGTTCCACACTTTCTAGCTCCTCCATGTCCTGCCTACCTTTATATAAATCTTCAGGATACTCCTTCCATCTTCTGATTGACCTACAGTGACTTATATTATCGCTGCACGTTCGAAACAGTTTTTATAATAATCATACAATTTGCCAAAAAAAAGTACCAAAAATCTAAACAAAAAATCCTAGTACCTGTTTATACGTTTTCACCCGACCTGAACTAATTATAAATTATAATCAATATGCAATTTGTCAAAAGGTTCTTCTGCATTTTTAAAAAAATATCAAAAATCTGAAAATCCAGTTTGTTTGTTACGATTTTTTAATATATAAAGAACTCTTCAATTTTTTATCTCGACCTGGATTGTAGCAAAACACAATCGTACAAAATTCTGCAGGACAGTTAATAAAGAAGAATGTATCGTTGTATAAATAGTACTTCCTTATAATGTTGTTCAATACAACTTATATTATGGACTTTCAACAATTAGTTAATAAAAAGCTTAAGCGTCAGCACTCAATCGTTATTTTATGTTGATTTATTGCAATTATTTTGTCAAATTTCGCAATCTTAATCATCGCCCTCCTTATAGTCTAAAATCCATCCTCCTAGCCAATTTTTTTGATTTAAAAAGAGGCTATTTTTATTTTTAAAACATACTTTACTTAACTCGTTATAACGTTAAACTTAACTCTTGAATTTGTTACATTTCTCGGTTTTTCAATCATTATCGTCACCCTAACGTGTGACGATCAAATTTATCTTGTCCATTTTCGAGTGCACGCCACTGCCATGGAAGGATCACAGTCAACAGTTTCCTTGTGATTTAAAGAATGCTTCATTACGATCGGATTCGCATCTAGTTGCTTATCGTTTGGTATTTCAACGATCCGTTGATGTCTTCGGTGATGCCTCCCTTTTCTTTTTTACCACGACAAGAATGATGAAGCTACAAATGTAGCCGCACTATCAAAGACTATGCAAACGTTTCAGTCAGTTTATTAGAAATCGTTTCTGAACGCCCCCAAGTAGATAAAATCAATCAGTGTAATAGTGCCAGTGTGTCCCTGATTTCTTGATTTCCCTTCAGGGAAATGGTCCTTAACAGATGTATTTACGATTTTCAGAGTCTTAACTTTGCTTATTTGTGAAATCTTAGATGGAGGAGCTAGAAAATGAATAAGTCAACGGAAAATGTCAAATGCAATATCAATTATATAATAACGATATTTTTGTTTTTGTTCAATCGATGCGAAATTCTTTATATCAGGTCCGTAGTTTGTTAATTTCAGATAAAACACACGTCGAATTAAATTCACCTGTTTAGGAAGAATTTTTTTTTGTACAAAACAATTTTTTATATATTATTGTTGCTCATTTTTTATTTAAGTAAAGACTTCTGCATTCTTTTTATTTTTGCCACGTCATTTCGCAAATCAACAAATTTTATTTCAACTTATATAATTGCCTGTTTACATCGCCAAAATTTAGCCATTCGTAAATCTCCGAATTAAATTTATTTATTGACGTATTGACTGGTAATAAAAATATTTTTTTCTGGTCTTTCTAATAATTGACTAATTAACTAATTTATAAGAAATTTTCTTATAAAAAAATGCAATATCAATTATATATTAACGACATTTTTGTTCAATCGATGCGAAATTCTTTATATCAGGTCCGTAGTTCGTTAATTTTTGATAAAACACACGTCGAACTAAATTCACCAGTTTCGGAAGAATTTTTTTTTGTAGAAAACAAATTTTAATATATTATTATTGCTCAGTTTTTAATTAAGCGAAGACTTCCACGATGGCATTCCAATTACTCCTTAATTCCTCTTCTGCATTCTTTTTATTTTTGCCACGTCATTTCGCAAATCAACAAATTTTATTTCAACTTATATAATTGCCTGTTTACATCGCCAAAATTTAGCCATTCGTAAATCTCCGAATTAAATTTATTTATTGACGTATTAACTGGTAAAAAAATATTTTTTTCTAATCTTTCTACTAATTGACTAATTGACTAATTTATAAGAAATTTTCTTATAAAAAAATGCAATATCAATTATATATTAACGACATTTTTGTTCAATCGATGCGAAATTCTTTATATCAGGTCCGTAGTTCGTTAATTTTTGATAAAACACACGTCAAACTAAATTCACTAGTTTCGGAAGAATTTTTTTTTGTAGAAAACAATTTTTAATATATTATTGTGCTCAGTTTTTAATTAAGCGAAGACTTCCACGATGGCATTCCAATTACTCCTTAATTCCTCCTCTGCATTCTTTTTATTTTTGCCACGTCACTTCGCAAATCAACAAATTTTATTTCAACTTATAAAATTACCTGTTTACATCGCCAAAATTTAGCCATTCGTAAATCGCCGAATTAAATTTATTTATTTCCGTATTGACTGGTAAAAAAATATTTTTTTCTAATCTTTCTACTAATTGACTAATTGACTAATTTATAAGAAATTTTCTATAAGAAAATGCAATATCAATTATATATTAACGACATTTTTATTCAATCGATACGAAATTCTTTATATCAGGTCCGTAGTTCGTTAATTTTTGATAAAACACACATAGAACTAAATTCACCAGTTTCGGAAGAATTTTTTTTTGTAGAAAACAAATTTTAATATATTATTGTTGCTCAGTTTTTAATTAAGCGAAGACTTCCACGATGGCATTCCAATTACTCCTTAATTCCTCTTCTGCATTCTTTTTATTTTTGCCACGTCATTTCGCAAATCAACAAATTTTATTTAAACTTATATAATTGCCTGTTTACATCGCCAAAATTTAGCCATTCGAAAATCTCCAAATTAAATTTATTTATTGACGTATTGAATGGTAATAAAAAAAAATTTCTGATCTTTCTACTAACTGACTGAATTGTGTACATTTATAAATTTACACAATTCTTATAAGAAAATTTCTTTTAACAAAATAATTCAACTTAAATAACGCGAGTAGGAAAGAAGACATTTGTTCATTCGTATTTAAAAAACATTTGTAATTGTACATGACTGAACAATTGAAACGAAATAAAAAAATTTTTAAACATAAAATGTTATGTGAACAGAATTTTGTACCATTTTATTTTTACACGCGCGTGTCCTAAAGCCATTTGTTATATTACCAACTATAAAGTAAAAGCACGCTTATTATTATATTCTAGCATTCCAATAAAATAATTCGCTGTTGAAATAGGACATTTATGTTTATTTGTACTAATGTCAATGAACAGATTTTAAACGATTTTTGTATTTTTTCATAAAAATAAGGGCATCATATTTGAAACAATCGATATCATTTAGATATGCACTTTATAAATCATTTTGCTACCTTTTGAAAAATATTTAAACTCCAATATGTCTTTTGTTTATTTGTACTAATGTCAATGAACAGATTTTAAACAATTTTTGTATTTTTTCATAAAAATAAGGACACCATATTTGAAACAATCGATATCTTTTAGATATGCACTTTGTAATTTTTTTTTTATATCTTTTGAAAAATATTTAAACTCCAATATGTCTTTTGTTTATTTGTACTAATGTCAATGAAGAGATTTTAAACGATTTTTGTATTTTTTCATAAAAATAAGGACACCATATTTGAAACAATCGATATCATTTAGATATGCACTTTATAAATCATTTTGCTACCTTTTGAAAAATATTTAAACTCCAATATGTCTTTTGTTTATTTGTACTAATGTCAATGAACAGATTTTAAACGATTTTTGTATTTTTTCATAAAAATAAGGGCATCATATTTGAAACAATCGATATCATTTAGATATGCACTTTATAAATCATTTTGCTACCTTTTGAAAAATATTTAAACTCCAATATGTCTTTTGTTTATTTGTACTAATGTCAATGAACAGATTTTAAACGATTTTTGTATTTTTTCATAAAAATAAGGGCATCATATTTGAAACAATCGATATCATTTAGATATGCACTTTATAAATCATTTTGCTACCTTTTGAAAAATATTTAAACTCCAATATGTCTTTTGTTTATTTGTACTAATGTCAATGAACAGATTTTAAACGATTTTTGTATTTTTTCATAAAAATAAGGACACCATATTTGAAACAATCGATATCTTTTAGATATGCACTTTGTAATTTTTTTTTTATATCTTTTGAAAAATATTTAAACTCCAATATGTCTTTTGTTTATTTGTACTAATGTCAATGAAGAGATTTTAAACGATTTTTGTATTTTTTCATAAAAATAAGGACACCATATTTGAAACAATCGATATCATTTAGATATGCACTTTATAAATCATTTTGCTACCTTTTGAAAAATATTTAAACTCCAATATGTCTTTTGTTTATTTGTACTAATGTCAATGAACAGATTTTAAACGATTTTTGTATTTTTTCATAAAAATAAGGGCATCATATTTGAAACAATCGATATCTTGTAGATATGCACTTTGTAATTTTTTTTTTCTATCTTTTGAAAAATATTTAAACTCCAATATGTCTTTCGTTTATTTGTACTAATGTCAATGAAGAGATTTTAAACGATTTTTGTATTTTTTCATAAAAATAAGGACACCATATTTGAAACAATCGATATCATTTAGATATGCACTTTATATATCATTTTGCTACCTTTTGAAAAATATTTAAACTCCAATATGTATTTTGTTTATTTGTACTAATGTCCAATGGAGAGATTTTAAACGATTTTTGTATTTTTTCATAAAAATAAGGGCTTTATATTTGAAACAATCGATATCTACATTTATGCACTTTTAATTTTTTGTCGATTTTGATAGAGATTATAAATTCTGTATATTTTTCTTTGGTTAAAAGTAATGTCTATTAAGAGAGTTTTGATTTTTTTAAACTTCTTGAATTTCTAAACTCTCTGATATTTAAAAAATTATCATTACAGTGTTAAATAATAGTATCTAATATCACCCAAAGCATTGACTAGCTAGATGCGCATTTCGAAGGCTATGCCCCCATCTTCAGTTGCACAAGATAAAAACTAAATAAAAAGAACTAAATGCTCCTTAAATCTAGTTTTAATTGGTCTACGTGTTTGTCCGTAGCGATAATTTTTAAAATCGTTATTAACATTAATAAAAAAAGTCGCGTAATGCTTCAACTGAATATAGTACTTGCTTTTTTTTAAATTTAAATCTTTTGCTTATATATTTGCATATTTATTCACTATACGCTCTTCTTTTATTTTATTTATAGCAACTTCTATATATAGATTAAATAACAACGGCCAAAGTACACATCCCTGTCTGACCCCCGTTCCCATTCTCGCTACCTGTCGCAAGTACACATTTAAAAAATAAAATAAACAATCAATCTTTGATATGGATATATTTTTTCATATAGACTTCACAAACTACATCTTTAATCAGGACCTCCGCATAACACATTTTAACAGGATTTGATAAATCTTTCAGTCGGCTCTGTGAATAATAAAGGACCAACATTTTTGAATAAAAAAATAATAATAAAGGACCAACATTACCAAAGTAATGTTAAAAAACGAAAATAGTTTAAAATATTTTTAAATGTTCTCTCATAAATGTTTTATTTTTAGATAATTTTTTTTGTATGTTTTGTAGAAATATTACGTCCCGATGAATGTAAAAGGGCCCAATTTATATAATTGGTTTGAGCAGCACGAGACTACTCAACAGATGTCGCTGCCTTTAGCTGTAAGATAATTATAGAAAAGACTTGAATTTTATGCTCGGTCACGAGGTCGCTACACATAATGAAAATTAAGATCACAAATACGAGGATAGAGGACAATAACTTATTATATGCTAGCATATAGATTGCAGAATCTTCTTCTTCTGTTTTAACTGGAATAAACAACAATTTCGATTCAACAATTGAAAAACCAATTAAAAATATAACGATAGAAGAATATTTAATTTATATACTAGAAAAAAGGGTCTTATTTTTGAAAAATAAGTCAAAAAAGTAAAAAAAATCAAATAATTTTTTATTTAATTGTTATTTTCTTTTTCCGTATTTTATTCTATGCAATTTGTACGACTTAAAAATGGATAAAAAATATTCTTTGCAGATTTTTTATTTATAGTGGCATTAGAATTTTTGTTTCATTTAATACACTGTTGCCAATTCAAAATAAAAATATAAGTACTTCATAATTTTTAAACTCAATACATATTTGAACACAAAATCTTATAATGAATGTTTTTTTTTCAAGTTACATTTTTCGAGAAATCTTGTACTTTATCCATTCCAACTATGTTAGATGCCAGCGCAATCTTGGCCTACTTAAATATGCGCACAGATAATTATAAAACCGCCGAGGAATTTTTGATTTTGTCTTCGCAATTGCAGCAATTAACAAAATTAGATGGACACAAGGTAACATTTTCATTTGTCACTTTATCTGCCCAACCATCCTCCTACTGTAGCACCACATTTCGAACGTTTCTCATCTACGTGTCTCTTCCTTTCTTAATTTGTTTAATCGCTTATTACAAAAAATTAATTGTATATACCGAAAAAAGCGCCTGCATAAATATACAACATTAAAAACACATTGTACAAAATTTGACTTTTGAGTAAATTGTCCTCGTTCGGTTACGAGAAAAATTTATATATTTCGTTGACATAAAGGCTTTAAGAAAGCAAAAAGGTTACCGGTTAAAAAATATTATCATATAATAGTGTGGTGAGTATTTAACTAGAAAAACAAAAAAAATTGTAAATGTAAATTCGCAATTTTTGCATACTACAACAAGATAACGAAATTAAAATCAAATTAAAATCAAATTCGACTAATATATCAAATATAAAATTCAAGTGCATTTTATTGAGTAATATAATTTGATAATTACGCACAAGAAATATAATTAATATATAAACTACCCGAGCAAAATAAATAAAAATTAATTTCAGTACAATTTTTGAAATTCAGTAGAATTGGAATAGCCGACACATTCATAATTAAAATAATCAAACAGTTAATTAAAATCACAGTAATATATGTATATTTAAATACGTTTAATTATGAATTAAATATAAATGAAAATTGCTTTGTTTGAAGTCGATATATAAATTATGCAATATTTACCAGCTTACCTTTGTGAGTGTATTATGCACAGATTTAGACTATGTAAATGTAAATGTGCATTTAAACTATATTACAGATTGTTTTGTAAACATAAAAAGCAATGTTGCCAATTCACTGGCGTGTTTTAGAAGCATGAAACGTTTTATTGCAAGAAGAATTAAAAATAAGCATTTTATATTATTCGTAAATATGAAAAATGTTAATTAACAATAGTTATTTTTTACATAAATAATGTGTGCAGTTTAAATAAAAAATTACACTAATATCAATAAATGATAAATGCAACATCTCGATTAATGCTACGATTCTTCATTTTTTTCTTTATTTCTATATTTTAAAATATATAAACTAAATTATATTTAAAGACTCCTTAAAGAACACAAAATAAATGAAATATGTAATGAATTTATATCATTTTTAATAATATTATATTTTATTAATGGTCTAAATTGCCCAGTTTTTATTTGATTTTTGTTGCTTTTAAAGAAAATTATAATATGATGCATTTTATAATGTTTACAAAATTGAACAGTTCTAAAATTTATATATTATTGTCGGCATTCACAATATATTGAAAATATTTAAAACAAAGAAAATCAAAAAATGAATAAAAAACTAGTTTATTATTTTTTTTAAAATTCATTGATGTCGTTTTAATGATTTTTTTGATAATTCTGGATAACTTACAATATCCATGGTCCAAAATATTTTTTTCTGATAAAAAAATCCCCTTTCCAGTGAGATTAGGGGTCCACTATACCAAAAGTGGCGTTTTTATTTTTTTTTCAACAAACATTTATTTTCTTCTTTCATATTCTTGAGCCGAAGCATGTCAACTTGGGAAAGTATTATTTATATTAGCAACCTTCTCCTCCACTGCAAAATTAATTAATTAATGTATTTAATAGGCTTCACATTTCGATGAATACATTTTATCTTCATATCGGTGGTGGAATAACAAAATTCTCATCACATGTCTTTTATTATTCATTGTTTTTATGTACTAATTTCGTTTTTCTTTCGTAGAATATCTACCATTAAAAAAACACGTCAACCCTTACGATTCAAATCTGATTGGCGACCCGAATGCACCCTTCCGTATAAATATACAAGCATTGTGTCCTGAGAGAATTGAAATCCAATATATTTGTCTTGAAAGAAGTTGCTGATTGCGAATGAGGCGAAGCCTGTACTCGTATATGTGGACAAAAGAGGAATCTAAAGGTTGAGGAGCCGAATACGAGTCTCTTCTTGCCACTATCGAACCAGTGTAGTCACCAGCAATTAGTAACAAAGGGATTACGTGACGAAGAAGCGTTTGTTAAGCATACGCTGTTACTTTGAGTAAAAGAACACTTTTTTTGCGATAAACTCTTTTTTTATAAACCTCGTGCACTGTAACAGAAAAATATACCTACGAAGGAAAATTAAAAAAATTAAAAAAATGCTCTAGCTACCCTTCTGTATTGAGCAATTTCATATGTAAAATTAATTAATTAATAGTAGTCCAGATGGAAGTTATAATTTGTACCAATAATTATTTATGATTATAATTATAAAGACAAACGAATTTATAGATTTGTGTTGATAAAAGCTTATCGATCAAAAACAGCCCCTTTTGCATTCGGTAAAGTTAACACGAACAAAAGTCGACTTAGTATTGTTTTTCGCAACGATAGTTATTATAAAAGATAAACAAATTAAATTGAAACAATCATAAAAATTAAATTTAAAAAAATGATAAAATCAAATTTATATAGTCCTTTTTTTCTATACGAAAGTAATCTTTATTTATGTTGTAGGTAGCGAGACTTTTGTAGTTTCATTTATGCTTTTGTAAACATGTCAGAAAATTTCGTAAGTTGTAGGTAATAATTTAAAAAATCAAGAAACAGATATATATAATTATATAAAAAACTATAAGGAATACACAGATAAAAGTTTACAATTCCACACATTACTAATGTACAAAAGAAGATGAGAGAGATCAATTACAACACAATTTGATTGTTTATTATTATTTTATTAAAAAAGAATCTCTAAATTAAAAATTAAACAGATTTGATTGACCTAGTTAAAGAGTCCGCAATCCTAAAGATTGGTTGGAAACAGCACGCCATGCCGATCTATCCTGAGCTAATCCCTTCATCTCCCTATAGCTATTCATCTCAACGTCTTCAACTATCTGACTCACATACTCCAATTTAGGCCTACCTACCCCTCTCTTTCCCTCCACTCTACCTTCTATGATCAATTGCATAATCCCCCCATGCCTAAGAATATGCCCTACTAATCTGTCTCTCCTACGCTGTAACACTCTCCAAATACTTCTCTTCTCCCCTACTAACTCTAGTACAGCTTCATTTGTTACTTTATCTTCCCAACCAATCCTCATCATCCTCCTATAACACCACATTTCGAATGCTTGTAATCTACGCTTCTCTTCCTTTCATATAGTCCACGCCTCACACCCGTACAGTGCTACACTCCAAACATATACCTTCAGTAATCTTTTTCTAATACCCAAGTCAATATTTGATCTTAAAATCTGTTCCTTTTCTACGAATGCCTTCCTACCCTGTGCTATCCTACACTTTATATCTACCTTGCTTCGATTATCTTTTGTGATTCTACTGCCTAAATAACAAAAATCTGACACTTCTTCGATTCTATTATCTCCTATTGTGATCCTCATTTTTCTACTGCATTCCTTTTTGTCACACCTCGTCACTTTAGTTTTACCTATATTTATTTTCATGTTAAAATCCCTAGTCAATACTACCTGCATACCATTCAATACCCTTTCTAAATTCTTTTCGCTTTCTTCCAATATAGCTATATCGTCGGCGAATCTCAACATATATATTTTCTCTCCCTGTACATTCACACCTACACTATACTCTTCTTTTACTTTGTTTATTGCATCTTCTATATATAGATTAAATAATAACGGTGAAAGTGTACATCCCTGCCGAACTCCCTTCCCTATTTTTGCTACCTCTTCTTCCCCCTCAATTCTACCTAAGGCAGTTTGGTGTTTATATAAATTAAGAATTATTCTCCTATCCTTATAATCTATACCCGTTTCTTTTAAAATTCTAAACATTATGTCCCAATCTACATTATCAAATGCCTTTTCTAAATCTACAAAAGCTATGCAAGTTACCTTTCCTACCCTCTTTCTTTTTTCTACTAACGTTCTTAGTGCTAGAATCGCCTCTCTCGTCCCTCTGTTTTTCCTAAAACCAAACTGATCTTCTCCTAGCCTTTCCTCTACTTTATTTTCTAATCTCCTATAAATAATCTTTAGCAATATCTTCGATGCATGTGATAGTAGACTAATGGTCCTATAGTTCTCACACAAATTAGCTCCTATTTTCTTCGGCATTGTTACTATTCTACTACGCTGAAAATCCTGTGGTACTTCTCCCTTCTCATATATTTTACAATCTAACCTGTATAATCGCTCCTGCATTTTTTCCCCTGCGTGTTTTATTAATTCGGCTGATATTATATCAATCCCCGCTGCTTTGTTATTCCGTAAATCATTTAATGCTCTATGAAACTCTGACCTAAGTATGCTAAGACCTAAGTCATCCTCATCTATCTGTTCCACACTTTCTAGCTCCTCCATGTCCTGCCTACCTTTATATAAATCTTCAGGATACTCCTTCCATCTTCTGATTGACCTACAGTGACTTATATTATCGCTGCACGTTCGAAACAGTTTTTATAATAATCATACAATTTGCCAAAAAAAAGTACCAAAAATCTAAACAAAAAATCCTAGTACCTGTTTATACGTTTTCACCCGACCTGAACTAATTATAAATTATAATCAATATGCAATTTGTCAAAAGGTTCTTCTGCATTTTTAAAAAAATATCAAAAATCTGAAAATCCAGTTTGTTTGTTACGATTTTTTAATATATAAAGAACTCTTCAATTTTTTATCTCGACCTGGATTGTAGCAAAACACAATCGTACAAAATTCTGCAGGACAGTTAATAAAGAAGAATGTATCGTTGTATAAATAGTACTTCCTTATAATGTTGTTCAATACAACTTATATTATGGACTTTCAACAATTAGTTAATAAAAAGCTTAAGCGTCAGCACTCAATCGTTATTTTATGTTGATTTATTGCAATTATTTTGTCAAATTTCGCAATCTTAATCATCGCCCTCCTTATAGTCTAAAATCCATCCTCCTAGCCAATTTTTTTGATTTAAAAAGAGGCTATTTTTATTTTTAAAACATACTTTACTTAACTCGTTATAACGTTAAACTTAACTCTTGAATTTGTTACATTTCTCGGTTTTTCAATCATTATCGTCACCCTAACGTGTGACGATCAAATTTATCTTGTCCATTTTCGAGTGCACGCCACTGCCATGGAAGGATCACAGTCAACAGTTTCCTTGTGATTTAAAGAATGCTTCATTACGATCGGATTCGCATCTAGTTGCTTATCGTTTGGTATTTCAACGATCCGTTGATGTCTTCGGTGATGCCTCCCTTTTCTTTTTTACCACGACAAGAATGATGAAGCTACAAATGTAGCCGCACTATCAAAGACTATGCAAACGTTTCAGTCAGTTTATTAGAAATCGTTTCTGAACGCCCCCAAGTAGATAAAATCAATCAGTGTAATAGTGCCAGTGTGTCCCTGATTTCTTGATTTCCCTTCAGGGAAATGGTCCTTAACAGATGTATTTACGATTTTCAGAGTCTTAACTTTGCTTATTTGTGAAATCTTAGATGGAGGAGCTAGAAAATGAATAAGTCAACGGAAAATGTCAAATGCAATATCAATTATATAATAACGATATTTTTGTTTTTGTTCAATCGATGCGAAATTCTTTATATCAGGTCCGTAGTTTGTTAATTTCAGATAAAACACACGTCGAATTAAATTCACCTGTTTAGGAAGAATTTTTTTTTGTACAAAACAATTTTTTATATATTATTGTTGCTCATTTTTTATTTAAGTAAAGACTTCTGCATTCTTTTTATTTTTGCCACGTCATTTCGCAAATCAACAAATTTTATTTCAACTTATATAATTGCCTGTTTACATCGCCAAAATTTAGCCATTCGTAAATCTCCGAATTAAATTTATTTATTGACGTATTGACTGGTAATAAAAATATTTTTTTCTGGTCTTTCTAATAATTGACTAATTAACTAATTTATAAGAAATTTTCTTATAAAAAAATGCAATATCAATTATATATTAACGACATTTTTGTTCAATCGATGCGAAATTCTTTATATCAGGTCCGTAGTTCGTTAATTTTTGATAAAACACACGTCGAACTAAATTCACCAGTTTCGGAAGAATTTTTTTTTGTAGAAAACAAATTTTAATATATTATTATTGCTCAGTTTTTAATTAAGCGAAGACTTCCACGATGGCATTCCAATTACTCCTTAATTCCTCTTCTGCATTCTTTTTATTTTTGCCACGTCATTTCGCAAATCAACAAATTTTATTTCAACTTATATAATTGCCTGTTTACATCGCCAAAATTTAGCCATTCGTAAATCTCCGAATTAAATTTATTTATTGACGTATTAACTGGTAAAAAAATATTTTTTTCTAATCTTTCTACTAATTGACTAATTGACTAATTTATAAGAAATTTTCTTATAAAAAAATGCAATATCAATTATATATTAACGACATTTTTGTTCAATCGATGCGAAATTCTTTATATCAGGTCCGTAGTTCGTTAATTTTTGATAAAACACACGTCAAACTAAATTCACTAGTTTCGGAAGAATTTTTTTTTGTAGAAAACAATTTTTAATATATTATTGTGCTCAGTTTTTAATTAAGCGAAGACTTCCACGATGGCATTCCAATTACTCCTTAATTCCTCCTCTGCATTCTTTTTATTTTTGCCACGTCACTTCGCAAATCAACAAATTTTATTTCAACTTATAAAATTACCTGTTTACATCGCCAAAATTTAGCCATTCGTAAATCGCCGAATTAAATTTATTTATTTCCGTATTGACTGGTAAAAAAATATTTTTTTCTAATCTTTCTACTAATTGACTAATTGACTAATTTATAAGAAATTTTCTATAAGAAAATGCAATATCAATTATATATTAACGACATTTTTATTCAATCGATACGAAATTCTTTATATCAGGTCCGTAGTTCGTTAATTTTTGATAAAACACACATAGAACTAAATTCACCAGTTTCGGAAGAATTTTTTTTTGTAGAAAACAAATTTTAATATATTATTGTTGCTCAGTTTTTAATTAAGCGAAGACTTCCACGATGGCATTCCAATTACTCCTTAATTCCTCTTCTGCATTCTTTTTATTTTTGCCACGTCATTTCGCAAATCAACAAATTTTATTTAAACTTATATAATTGCCTGTTTACATCGCCAAAATTTAGCCATTCGAAAATCTCCAAATTAAATTTATTTATTGACGTATTGAATGGTAATAAAAAAAAATTTCTGATCTTTCTACTAACTGACTGAATTGTGTACATTTATAAATTTACACAATTCTTATAAGAAAATTTCTTTTAACAAAATAATTCAACTTAAATAACGCGAGTAGGAAAGAAGACATTTGTTCATTCGTATTTAAAAAACATTTGTAATTGTACATGACTGAACAATTGAAACGAAATAAAAAAATTTTTAAACATAAAATGTTATGTGAACAGAATTTTGTACCATTTTATTTTTACACGCGCGTGTCCTAAAGCCATTTGTTATATTACCAACTATAAAGTAAAAGCACGCTTATTATTATATTCTAGCATTCCAATAAAATAATTCGCTGTTGAAATAGGACATTTATGTCGAATTGTTGTGGCAGCTTTTGAAGTGTTGGTCTATTATTTACTTCACAATGCAGTCGTCCATTACAACATAAAATTTAAATAACCAAACATACGTTCAGTAACTTTACACTACTCGTAATCGTTTTGTGTTATAGTAAACAGAAATTGATTGTTGCAATAAAATATTCAATATATTCACGAGTTGAAAATCTTTATCGCGATTTGATGAAAGTTCACACTTCCAGAAGAAAGAATTTACAAAGAATTTGTTAGACGAAATTGATAAAAAAACGAAAATATAAAGAGATTATTTATTTTATTTTTTGCTGGGTGTAGTTTTTTGGATTTTGATGTGGTTTTTTTTTTATTAATTAAATAAAATTAACAATTTCCAATGTACAAATTTTGAGTCATATATATTTGTTGCTTATTGACCTAAAAGAATAATAGTTTCGTGAATTTAAATTTTAAAGGAAGCTTGTAATATAATTCGATTAAATAGTGATTGATATATTATCACTGCAGTACCGTATTAAGGCGACAAATGCCCAATTAATATGCTACGATTCACTACTACATAGATAGATATAGATAATTATATAATAATCTAATCGCTCATTAATCAATAATAATCGACATTTGATTAGTCGTCGATAACTTCTTAACCTCTTGCGATTTAACATATTTAGGCTGTGGAAATGCGGAAGGATCAAATAATTTAGTAATATTTAAAAAATTGAGTCTTATATGTGTAGAAATTTCAAAAAAAAGGTGATTTTATTCAGGTATTGCTAAATAAAATAAAATCTTGTTTAATATGAGATTTTTTTATTATAACACTTTTATAAAACATACTTCGTTATTATTTATGAAAGTCGATTTTTTTTTACGTCGTGAATGAATTGTTTAAATAGATTTTATTGGTAATTAAAATTAAATACATCAAGGAATACGATAAAGTAAAATTAGAGATTTGTTTTTTTTTTTTCAATATTTGAACATTCGTTAGTGTTAAATATACTTCAGTATAATATTGATATTGGGTCGTAATAAAAATTTAAAAATACAAATTAAATCGACCAATTAAAATGTATACATGAATAATTTTTTTATTAACGATAACTAAACTCATGTATGTTAAAAAATGTCAATGAAAATATTAGCATATTGCTGATTTTTGAATATAAATTAATCTTTTGAACAATAGTTCATCTTGAAAGGTTTTTTTAAGTATCTGTTCTTGGGCAAACTATTACTTATCTATTTATAGAGCACATGGCGTTTAGTGCGATTACGTTCCAGTGTTGCATTTGTTATAGTTTAAGTTTAAGGACCGACCGAAGCCGTACGGACGAAATTGAATTATTCGCATCTCGTGTGTCCAACAGCGAGTTCTTCGGCGTACCAGTTGTCTGCCTCCATCTTGTGTAGTGAACCACTTTGGGCCATAATTTCCCATAAGTAAAGGAAATGGATATCTGTCGAAAGGGTGTCGAAATTCGAAGATGTTGTTGGAAACCTTGAGGAAATTTGAGCACAAAATATTTTTTAGTGCTAATTTGTTTGAAGACGCATTCGTGCCTAGTAAAATTTAAAATATCGCTAATTTTTTGAAAAGTTGTTGGGTTTAATTGCATTTTTTATTTGATAATTGATTTTGCAGACACAAATTGTTTAGTTTCATTGCCAATGTTGGAACTTAATCTTTTTATTGGCACCAGAAATGTTGGATTCTTTTTTGGTCAGTAAACTGAACTGGAAATGTGGATGAATGAAAGTAGTGTAGCTGAACATATTTTTACACAAAAAATTGAGGCTAAATAAAAAAAATTTCCGATTTTTGATAAACTATAGTGGTTTATTTTTATTTTTTGATTATGGGTAATACAACATTGTATTGTTTAATTTTAAGGGATTGTTTTAAGGCACATAAATGTCACAAATTTCAAATATTTTTTGCTACCGTAATATTAACAGAACCCAAAAAAGAAACGGCTTAAAAATTTAAGTCTTAAAAAAAATCCTTCTAGCATTAAAAAAATATTTAGAAATGTATTAGAAAATATTTACATTTACATTTTAGAAAATGACTTTGTTTTATTTAGAAAAAATATATATTCCTTACTTAATAGCGAAGCATATATATGTAAACTAAAAAATATATTGTCAAAAATTTATAAATAATCTAATTGCCTATCAATACGGATTTTAAGTGCTCGTTAATTTATATTTAAAATATTCTCACAGAAATGAGAGCGAATCAAAATTTCTTCTTACAAATTTGGCATATCCACTCTATATACTCTTCATTTCATTAATTTACCGTATCTTAAATTTTTTTCATAGCCTTAAGCAATGCACCGAAATAATATTTTTATGAAAACAAAAACAGATTTATAACAATGTAATTTTTACAGCAAATAAGCCGTGCTTCTTTATAAGAAATTGCCACTTTAATTAAAGCACTTCAACTAATAACAATAGCAAGTGGCTTTATTCGAACAATAGTGCAATTCTAATTAAGAACACGTCTTTACTTTGTAATATATTCTGCATGAAATATATATCCTCTAAGGTTCTTCGAAATTAATGCCGTATTTTACGTTTTCCACGATTTTAAGCGCATATTTCGTTGTATGAATATAAATGTGAAATATTGGATGCTTTTTTTGATGTGAAATTTAATTTTTTTTTCGTAAATAATATCTGATTAGCATAGATGTGAAGAAAATACGATTATGGTAGCGCACGAGCTCAAAAAATCATTTTAAAATTTTTATAAATTCTTATATAATCTTATGTGTCAAACAATTGGTAATGTTTTATTTTTTATTAGGGGAAATGTTATTTAAAATTCGGCCGTTAAATCATAAAACGATTATTCGAGTTTTAGTTCAGTTTTTATGGAATTTTTAATACTTTTTGCGGGAAATTATTCACACGTTTATATAGCGATAGTTTTCCGAAAATACCCGAATGAAATGAAAAATGTAACGACGAGTACTTAAACGTATTGAATTAAAAGAAAAAAAACGAAATAAAATTGTATGGCACGGTGCAAAATAATGGAAACTAATTTATTGTATTTTTAGTGGTTTTTGAATTTTAAACCCGATAGTTCAAGCTCTTTAGCAGAGCCGGGCCTAGAGGTATTTTCATCTGATAAATTTTCGCCCGTATTTATATAGTTTTTTAAAATTTCTAATAAGTATTAGATAAAAAGATATAAATAAATGATTTTGGGAACAAAATAAATTTATTAATTATTAAATAAAAAAGTCACAGAATAATAGGAACATAAAATTACACATATTAAAAATAAAATCACACCAACCTTAAAAAAAATTATATTACACATGAGATGAATTAGAATATTACAAATTTTTCAGCCGTTTAATTTAATAATAGAGACAAAATAATATCAAAAATACGTGTATAAATAAATGCCCGATATAAAATTTTTTTTTTTAAGTTTTACGTTTTTTGTTTTTAATGAAGCGAATTCATTAATTATTTTATCACAATTAATTTGTTTTGTAAATTCCTGTTCGATTAATAAATTGCCATATTTGTCAAATTTTCCTGAGCAAGTGACAAAATTCTCAATGCAACTTCTAAATTTGGACATTTTTTCTATTTAGCAATTTATTAATTTTCATTTTTCAATTGGCACCAATTTGGGGCCCTTTCCCATTGTTAACCTGCCGCCTCGTTTGCCTTACCCTGGTCCCGGCTCTGCTCTTTAGGGTTTCCCCGAATTACAATAAAAATTCGAAAGAATTTTCGAAGAAAAAACTTAAAAAACAAAATAGTGATTTTATTTTCTGATCAAAGTTTATAATTGCATAAATACTTATTATTATATATTATGTAGTTAAATTATTTTTTTAGATATTATATAATAAAACATCGAAAACTAAAAGATTGCGAAAAAATATGAATAAATAAAACATAAGAAAAAAAAATTTTGCGTACAAAATTTTTTGTAAATATTTTACCAAATTAAGACCTAGTACTTCCAACTAGTCAATCAAGTCAAATATTTGATATAATGAAGATATCGATAAAAATAAAAATTTGATTTTCAATTTGACTTTGAAATTTGTGATTTAAGAATTTTTTTAAAAACATAAATGGAGTGATATAAATATGCCACGCAACTGTTCAAAATATTCCAATTTAGGTAATAAGATTTTTCAAATTTTTGGCAGAATTAAATATTATAAAAAAAAAATGGACAAAAAGAAATCGAATTTTAAACATCACCAAATTACATCATTACGTTCTTGTGAATATATCAAATGAACATGTCAAAAGTCCATCTTTACTACATATTTAAAAAAAAATTAAGAAAATATATTAAATGAAAAAATTAATTAATTAATAAATTATATCTTTTCGTTATTCTTTTCGTAATTGGCCCTGACTGAAATATTATTTTATCATTATATTATTATAATTTTACCATTGTTGCACTTTTAATTTAATTTCTTTAAATTATCGATTAAAAAACTTTAAAAAACTAGTTTGGTATTCCATGGAAGATTTTACCACTCACTTTCTCTTCTTTTATATACGCCTGCAATAGATTATATATACCATTCTTTTTTATTCCTCGACATGTGCCAGCAATGATCAGGCATTTTACTTGACAAAGCTTACGTAAGAGTGACTCATTTTTCTTAACATCAACAGCAAAGTGAACGTCAATTCATTTCAATTAATCAACACAGCAACTTGACTGAACTTTCTTTGATTCCCGATTTCATTTTTATTATCATTTACCACTCGTTTTTAAACATGAACAATTTGATCTTATGTTGCGATAAAGGAAACGTTTTTCGACTCGTAATTACGCAAGAAATTTTTTTTTTTGTATTGCGAAAATTGAATAAATTGTTCTGTTATGTATAAATGTATAAATATGTACAAATTTCGCAATAATAGAAGTATACAATAAATAATTAATGTAGGATATAAAAAATTTCAACTATTATTATAATATATCAAGAAATTTAAGAATCCATCAGACATCCTTAAAAATATTACAATTCGTAGAAAAACTGATTAAAAATATGTTAGGAAAGCTCAATTTTTAATATTAATATTTTATTTCGCAGCAAATTCTTTAAATTGGCCCCTGATGATTTGGGAAATCTTTAAGATACGATACCAGACAAAACATTAAATAATCCGCCTCGAGTAATTTCTTTGAAGTTGACGTTTGACAGGCCAAAGAAAATGATGTTGGTTTTTTTAGTCATATTATTTTGATCCTGCTAAAAGTGGCCTCTAGATTACTAATTTTAAAAAATGCTGCTTGTTAAAAAAAACTGAAATTCGTATATTATATAAAAAAGAAATCGAATTTTGAGATGAAGTAATGAACATCGCTGTAGAAAATTTCTTGAAGCACCAAAATTTATTTTGAGTTACTTTAATTAGAATCTTCTTCTTTACGTGGGTAATCTCCTTATTTTTTAGAGAAGTTTATTTTATTCGCGGATCGTCATAAGCTTGAATCAATATAATCCCTGCCTAGAGTGCTTGAATCTTTAATACGGCACGAAGATGGCACGAAGAGCCACTCGGCTCCTTTCGATTCCAATACACTTTTGTTAGACGTGGTTCTGAGAATCACTTTCCTTTAATTTAGTATATATAATATTATAATCCTTATAATAAAGTATATATTACATTTACAGTGACATTTTATATTGTCAAATCGTCACTACGGCGTCAAATAAATTGTATACAAAAAAAACATCACCCAAAAACCGTAACACAAGATTTACGTTAGAAATTAACACGTACAAGTTAATAATTAAACAATGCTTTGTGTTATGGTTTTTCGGTGATGTTTATACAATACTTTTTCTATGTTACTATCTTACTTTTTTTGATATTATTTAAAATATAAATATTTAACGCCACACAAACGATTTTTAGACAATGTGTTTTTAACAATTTTTTGATATTAGCCCATATATTCTTGTTTCGATTTAAAAAAATTGCACTGGTTCAAAAATTTTATATTTTATATGGACGTATGGCTAAATAAATGTAAATCAATTTATATCAAGAAATATATAATTTGGTTGAAATATTATAACCTGAAATTTCGTACAGATGTTACAACTCACCACGTGCAAGGTTGTATACTAATCAGCTGTTTCTTAAATATAGACTTATGGCATAATATGCGTACTTAAAAGGCACATTTTTACATATCCATTTATCTGTACTAAATTATATATTTCTTGATTAAATCAATTTTATTTTGTAATTTCGTAAGATTTTGTAACGTTTTGACAACGAAATGTTCAGTACTAATGATTAATAAATATACTTGCGAGTTTTATATCATAGAAAATAGACAACTAAGGAAATAATCTACCATTAAGATAAAACCTTTCTACGAGGGGTTTTTTTTTGTCACATATTTTAACGTTTTATTTTCTCTTATACATTAGTTAAGTCACTTCTTGTTGTAATTTGGCGAGAGTCTGTCGCAAAGTCTCTTAATGCTTTGTCCATATATTACGATGGGTCAATTCAAGAGGGCAACAACTCAAAAATCCATCATACCAACTTCAGAGGTACTTTACCAGGTCGGTAAAAAAATGTTATTTTCAATCTGCCTCGTACGTAATTGTTCCCATCTAATTTTGCAGACATTTTTATTGCTACAATGAATCTTTTAAGGTTACATATTCACATTGCTATTGGGAATATAACCACCTTCTTTACCACTGGCCATTAACAATGTAGTTATATTCTGTAGCAAAAACTTAATTATCTTTGATTTTTTATTATATCTGATCTTTGGTTTTTGGAGTTGTTGAACTGACCCAAGACTTTGTTGACTCAAGAACCACAATCAGGCAACTAAACACGACAAATATGTTACACCACACGGACATAAGACAGATGGACGGATGGTCGGAGGACCAAAAGGGCGGCATTAACGTCGATAATGATTCTGTGATCGGACAGTAATGAAATGTTCAAACCAGAGCTGAAGCTAACTTCCCAGTTACCCACCATCCCATTATTGCATCTTAACTATCCTCTTCGGAGTCTTAAATTGGATCTATGCCCAGCTAGACGTGCAGATCGTTTAGAAGGGGGGGTTGTTAAAATGTACAGTTTTTTGCATAGAATATTTTATATGATGTACCATTTTAGTAATTTTATAGCCATGGTCATTATTAATGTTTCGACAAGAAGTTGAATATATTTGCATCAAAATATCTAATTTAAGCTCGAAGAATGCTTGCGGACACTTAAACTATTAATTTCTTTAGTTTGTTAATCGAAAAATTATATAGGTACCAAAAATAATTCAAAAACTCTAGCAAATATTAGTTGATATAAAAATACTTTTGAAATGATACTCCTAAAATCAAGTCCTCTCATAGACTACACTCTCAGCACGCTGTCCCATAATATTCTACGACGCAGAAAATATAACATAATATCCACAAATAAAAAAATGGTAATAAGGTCTCATATTAACTTGGGTGTTGGAAAAAGATGTCGTTAATCCAAGAACCGCAAATATGTAACTGATTATGAATGTTTTTAAACGTCTTAAATAACTTTTAATACGAAAATTTTGTACGAAATAAAAAAAGTAGATAGCGAATGTGTTAGACAGGTTGAGGTATAAAATTTACAAAATTAATAAGTTGTGTATAGTTGGGAGCTTGTAAAAAACGGTAATTTTCGTTAAAAAAAAAATTGACTTTAATATCAAAAGGACGGTATAAATGGAATCTAACATGGTTTTTATCAGACCACTATTTTTTTTCACACAAACAAATTTTTAGTGTTTTTTTTTGTAAATAATAACGATATTTTGGTAAAAAATCAAGTCATAAAATTTCCGAATTCACCAGGAACAATTATTCATTATTATAACAAAATATTAGCTTGAACTTATCGTATTATTTTATTTGTTTGTCTAAGAGCAAATGTTGTATTTAAATTTTTAAAGACAAATTTCTAAAGACAAATCTATGTCTTTTTTTTATCAGTGTGGACATTTTACAATATTCAATTCAATTCGAAAATCACGCTATCTTTTTGATAAATAAGAACAGATCTTTTGAATATTTAACTCAAGGATCAAAAAAATTGTCAAAAACCGTTATAAATTAAATCCAAATTCAAAATAAAATAAATTCGATCAAAATAATTAGTTAGTTTTTTTTAATATAAAATTTTTTAAATATAAAAATTGATATGGTAGGTACTTTAAAATAATCATAGTTAGTTAAAGAGTCCGCAATCCTAAAGATTGGTTGGAAACAGCACGCCATGCCGATCTATCCTGAGCTAATCCCTTCATCTCCCTATAGCTATTCATCTCAACGTCTTCAACTATCTGACTCACATACTCCAATCTAGGCCTACCTACCCCTCTCTTTCCCTCCACTCTACCTTCTATGATCAATTGAATAATCCCCCCATGCCTAAGAATATGCCCTACTAATCTGTCTCTCCTACGCTGTAACACTCTCCAGATACTTCTCTTCTCCCCTACTAACTCTAGTACAGCTTCATTTGTTACTTTATCTTCCCAACCAATCCTCATCATCCTCCTATAACACCACATTTCAAGTGCTTCTAATCTACGCTTCTCTTCCTTTCCTATAGTCCACGCCTCACACCCGTACAGTGCTACACTCCAAACATATACCTTCAGTAATCTTTTTCTAATACCCAAGTCAATATTTGATCTTAAACTCTGTTCCTTTTCTACGAATGCCTTCCTACCCTGTGCTATCCTACACTTTATATCTACCTTGCTTCGATTATCTTTTGTGATTCTACTGCCTAAATAACAAAAATCTGACACTTCTTCGATTCTATTATCTCCTATTGTGATCCTCATTTTTCTACTGCATTCCTTTTTGTCACACCTCATCACTTTAGTTTTACCTATATTTATTTTCATGTTAAAATCCCTAGTCAATACTGCCTGCATACCATTCAATACCCTTTCTAAATTCTTTTCGCTTTCTTCCAATATAGCTATATCGTCGGCGAATCTCAGCATATATATTTTCTCTCCCTTGTACATTCACACCTACACTATACTCTTCTTTTACTTTGTTTATTGCATCTTCTATATATAGATTAAATAATAACGGTGAGAGTGTACATCCCTGCCGAACTCCCTGCCTTATTTTTGCTACCTCTTCTTCCCCCTCAATTCTAACTAAGGCAGTTTGGTGTTTATATAAATTAAAAATTATTCTCCTATCCTTATAATCTATACCCGTTTCTTTTAAAATTCTAAACATTATGTCCCAATCTACATTATCAAATGCCTTTTCTAAATCTACAAAAGCTATGCAAGTTACCTTTCCTACCCTCTTTCTTTTTTCTACTACCGTTCTTAGTGCTAGAATCGCCTCTCTCGTCCCTCTGTTTTTCCTAAAACCAAACTGATCTTCTCCTAGCCTTTCCTCTACTTTATTTTCTAATCTCCTATAAATAATCTTTAGCAATATCTTCGATGCATGTGATAGTAGGCTAATGGTCCTATAGTTCTCACACAAATTAGCTCCTATTTTCTTCGGCATTGTTACTATTCTACTACGCTGAAAATCCTGTGGTACTTCTCCCTTCTCATATATTTTACAAACTAACCTGTATAATCGCTCCTGCATTTTTTCCCCTGCGTGTTTTATTAATTCGGCTGGTATCATATCAATCCCCGCTGTTTTGTTATTCCGTAAATCATTTAATGCTCTATGAAACTCTGACCTAAGTATGCTAGGACCTAAGTCATCCTCATCTATCTGTTCCACACTTTCTAGCTCCTCCATGTCCTGCCTACCTTTATATAAATCTTCAAGATACTCCTTCCATCTTCTAGCTTTTTCCTTATTTTCTGTGAGTTCCTTACCCTGCTTATCACATATAATAATCATAATAATAAATTTATTAAATCAGTAACGGTTTTTAGCAATTTTTTTTTTAAATTTATTAAATCAGTAATAATTAAATTATTATTTAATTTATGGTATTTATTGCGCTTCTTTTAGACCACAATAAAAAATATTTTCTAAATGGTAATATAAAATATTTTATGTTTTGTGGCGTATCGTAAATGACGTAAAGAATTAGGAACGCAGTAAATTGACATTGTGTCAATGTCAATTTTTATTATACAATTACATTATTTCATAGTTTTTTAAACTATAATTTCATCGATAAATTAAGTACCAAGTGAAATTAAGTAACAAAAAACGGACCGATTTGTTGTTGAGAATAGAAATTGAATTTTTCGCTATCTGTTTTCATTTAACATTCCGTGGAAGAGTTCATGATATTAACGGCCATATTGGACAATTCCAGGTTCGGTATTAGCTCAAAAACAGTTGCCGATTCTTAAAAATGTGATTTCTTGTGAAATTTCCTTTAAAAGAAAATTTAACATCCAAATATCGTAACTGAACGAATTATACAATTGCAATGCTTTATGTGGTACTGAAGATGGTAATTGGCTTCGAAATGCGCATTTACTTAACGCCGTAGTGTTTAATTTACATTTGATTAAATATTTATATGTAAAATAAAACTGTTTTGTAAATTTTGTACTTCTTATGCTGGAAATGTTTGTATACAGTGTCGGTCGTGCTTCCTTGGGCATTGTATTGCACATATTTCGGGTCACTACCGTTTTTTTTTTAGAACAATTGATCCTTTAACGGTTCTGAACATATCTACTAGAACTGATTATTCGATATTCCCATATTTACGAACTGAATGCTTCAGTTTTTCATTCTGTGCTAATTGCCTCTTCATATTTTCATCTCCAATGTAAATTGATGCTAATTAACCTCAAGCACATCGATATTAGAATTCGTTCCACAGGCACAATCATTGAAAAATCCTCTTCATCACATTCGATGTCTTATTGCTGCTTAAACATCAATTTCACACTTAAGTTATAGAACTATTTGGATCAACAATCTTAAAGAATTTGTAAAAATACAATTTTGGGTCATTGGAATCTTGGAATTTGAATATTATAAGAACGAGGTGTAAATTAGTTTTGATGCTGCTCCAATAACTGTCCTAAAAAATGCCACAATTTATAATAAATTATCATAATGGAATTTATAAAAAAATCTCTTTGAAATAATATTGCAGTTAATAAACAATCGATATATTAAATTAAAAATCGCAAGCAAAAAGTTTAATTAAATTGCTAGTTTTAATTAAATTTGCACATTCGAATTTTCTGTTTGCATATTTCTTATCGAAATTGTTTATATGCGCATTTCGAAGTCTATACCACGTGATAAGAGGCACGGTGATTTATAAAAATATTGCTACCGTTATTTTTTCGGTATCTGTCAATTGCATATGCATATAATTTCCTGTATAAAATTATATCGAATAACATTTATCAATATTCAATTTCCAAAATCAAAAAGTTTCAATTAACGTTTGTAGGTATAATGTAACTCAATTTGCAAAAACGTTGCATCTGTTGCATTTTTTTTTTTAATTAATTAATTATTCAATCAATCAATCAATTAATTAATTCGGAACTTGAAAATAACTGTCAGGCCTTGGTATAATAAATTTTATAAATCAATTATTTATTTGCGACTGTCAATAAAATATTTGAAGTGAAAAATATAGAGAATTTTCAATTTTACCTTTAAACGTGTTTTGTAATTTCTGAGTCAAGAAATTTTTTGATTAAATGATATGTCATCTAGCTATTGAAAATATACCAACGTAAGTGTATTAAGAGTTAGGCAAATTTTTCTGGTGGAAAAATTTTTTTTTTGGCGGGTTATCAAAGAAAAAATTTGACTTTTTCGAATTTTTTTTCTAAAAAATCTGAACTCGACGTGACGTCATTAGGACTTTTTTATAAAACTTTTTTTTAACTCGACATATACCGTGTGTAGCAATAAAATGGCACAACAAACTTTTACTAAATTAAAACCATTTTTATAAAGTTAAACTATATTTGATTGACAATTACAAATTTTTAGTTTATATCTAAGATTCAGATTAATCAGTGGTAGTCTACCCTGTATATTAAAAAATTTCTACGGTTGAATATGAGCAGTTTAAAAGTGCTTTATATATTTTTTAAACCATACAAATTTATTTCTACTCTCCATAAGTTAATTTAACATTTTTTTAATCTTTTTTTTTATGTTCTACATTCCTATATATTTCTTTCGTGATTTAAAATATATTCATACCAAAAAATATATCTACAAATTTGATATTTCGAACGTTAATTAAAATCGATTGCTAGATTCCATTAAAGCGGAATCGGTTGCTCCTTGGTCCTTTGCTCAACACATCCGAAGGAAAAAAATACCGAACTCGGTTTCTGGATAATTATACTCCCTCTGCAGAAGCTTATAGCTTATCTGCGAATAGTTGCGGTATTAATTAGCGACGTAACGGGAATAGAAAAAGAAAACGTAATCAAACTATTCAGTGAGCGCGTTAATGGTTTATCGGAGACACATAAAATTCATTTCTTCGTACCGATAAAGATTTTAATCGCCATAATTATCAACGGTTATAATAAATCGGATATTTATTACGGGGCTTTAGTTGTGCAGTTTTATACAACCGATTTTGATGCTTCTTTTTAAAGTACATGTCCTAGATTTGTGCAACGAAATTTAATTTTAACATCTTATTATTTTTTAAATAAAAAGATTAATCTTGGTACGTTTGCGATCGTAAAAGACTACAATATACGCTACCCCAATTAATGGTCCAACTTAATCTTCAATTAGAAAAATTGAACCGTTATTATTATGACCAAAAAAAATTATTGTAACTAGATTTTTAACATGTTCAAATACATTTCCCCATATCCTTGTAAAACAAGACACATATTTGTCGACACCACGAACCATTTTAATAAACAATAAAAATCCTTCCTGGTCCTTTTCGTACACAAAATAATCGTCCTTATAAAAAGACCTTATCGTTTTTGCCTGAAGAAATATTGGTCCATATAAAATTCCAAATAATGTGCGTACTTGACTTTAGAATGCGTTAAAAAAATGTACGAATGCAAATATGTTAGGCACTGCAAAATGGCTTAATTAAAATTATATGTTTTTGTCATATAAACAATTGCGCATTTGCACTAAATGATTTGTACAAGTCACGTGACGTGCTACATTTTTAAATGGGGTGAAAAATAGAAGAAAAAAATTTAACAGAAACTTTTATACACCCTATAATTTGAATTATTATTTAACATTTCCGGACGTCAACAAATTATGTAATAGACAGTCTTTGAAAAAATAAAAATAAAGCAACGTTGCCATTTACCAATTATTTACAAAAATATAACATGTGTACATAAATGTACTTTATATTATAATGTTCATACTAACTATTAAAAATTTAATTTTTATTAGAACTATTAGAATTTTTTATATTAATTTTATACCAGACGACTGCATGTACTTTTGTACTTTGTACCACATACTGCACGCAGAAAAAAAAATTCTTATACAATTAATATCTTACTTTATTTAATGCACGTCATCTGCCAAATCTGACAGAATAAAGCATATTTGTTAATATTTGTTTTTCTTCATAACCGATCGGACGCTTATTAAAAGATTTGTGAGATTAATCCTGGACATTTTAATTAGATATTTCATCATGCAACTGTATAATAACCGCGATCCTGTGATCCTGCGATCCTGCGGGAATATTCTGGACGCTTGCGGGGTTCTAGCATGAGTTATATGCGCTATAAAGTGCACTTAAAACCGCAATTTGTTTCAATCTATACTGTACTTAAACAGGCGATATTTATTCACTCGTTCTAATTTATATACAAACTTCGACTTCGCAAAATCCGCACCTAAACCAATTGTGTTTGAATCCCATTCGAATATAAATAGAATGTTTCTTTATTGTTTTGCAAAAATGACAATTACAAACGTCGCTTGGTATAATAAAGTAGTAAAAAACATGCTATAATTTTAAACAAAGTGCGCTGCTTGCGAAGAAACATATCTTAGGCATAAACTGTTATTTTATGATTCTTTAGAAATCGCCAGATTTTTAATTCGAAATGAGTAGTTACTTAAATATGAATTATTAAAACTGCATTAGTTTACTTTTTTATAAGTACATAGAATAGGGGTTATAATCTGTATAAAATGTTTAATGAACTTTACTAAGATAAAATATGGGATAAGCTGAGTAAAAATTAAAACGTTTCAAAAGACATTTTGAACCTCAAAAGTAATCTTTAGATGGCAACAAATATAAAAAGTACATACTCAATTTATTTGTTTGTTTATTATTACATTCTTAAATGATTTCTAATTACTACGATAAGTGTTTATTTTATGTAATTTTTGAAAATTATGTTATACCTGTAATTTTACATTTATAACGTTAAAGAACGATTTTTTTTAGCTTCTATAAGATTCTACTCATTACGAGTGTATCTATAGGGCATTTAGTGATATTGCTCATTGATCTTCACAGCTTTAAATAGACTAAAATATGCTAACTTTCACCGATGGTGTCGTCGGTAATTTCATGTTTATAAGCGACCAACTATGACATGAATTTTTAATACTTGCTTAGAGAATGGAGCTGCGTCCCAAGCGGCACTTAAGAACACTTTGCTCCTTGAAATAACGGAGATAATGGCAAAAAATACCGGAAGGATAATGGCCAATCTGCATACGCTTTCCTTCGACGTGTAATAGAGAGACTTTTTACCTCATAAAGCAAGGTGTGTGTATATAAATAAAAATAACATAAAATAACTGCGAAGAAAAGGGACGTTAACGTTCTAGTGATTTATCATCTTCTTTGTTATAAAAAAACATGAAAAAAAATCCAAAAAAGGGGCGTTAACGTTCTAGTGATTTATCATCTTCTTTGTTATAAAAATAACATGAAGAAACTGCAAGGAAAAGGGACGTTAACGTTATAGTGATTTATCATATTCTTTGTTATAAAATAACATGAAGAAACTGCAAAGAAACGGGACGTTAACGTTCTAGTGATTTGTCATATTTTTCTTATAAATAAAAAAAAAACATGAAAAAACTGCAAAGAAAGGGGACGTTAACGTTCTAGTGATTTATCATATTCTTTGTTATAAAAATAACATGAAGAAACTGCAAAGAAAAGGGACGTTAACGTTATAGTGATTTATCATCTTCTTTGTTATAAAAATAACATGAAGAAACTGCAAGGAAAAGGGACGTTAACGTTATAGTGATTTATCATCTCCTTTGTTATAAAAATAACATGAATAAACTGCAAAGAAAAGGGACGTTTACGTTATAGTGATTTATCATCTTCTTTGTTATAAAAATAACATGAAGAAACTGCAAGGAAAAGGGACGTTAACGTTATAGTGATTTATCATCTTCTTTGTTATAAAAATAACATGAAGAAACTGCAAGGAAAAGGGACGTTAACGTTATAGTGATTTATCATCTTCTTTGTTATAAAAATAACATGAAGAAACTGCAAGGAAAAGGGACGTTAACGTTATAGTGATTTATCATATTCTTTGTTATAAAAATAACATGAAGAAACTGCAAGGAAAAGGGACGTTAACGTTATAGTGATTTATCATCTCCTTTGTTATAAAAATAACATGAATAAACTGCAAAGAAAAGGGACGTTTACGTTATAGTGATTTATCATCTTCTTTGTTATAAAAATAACATGAAGAAACTGCAAGGAAAAGGGACGTTAACGTTATAGTGATTTATCATCTTCTTTGTTATAAAAATAACATGAAGAAACTGCAAGGAAAAGGGACGTTAACGTTATAGTGATTTATCATCTTCTTTGTTATAAAAATAACATGAAGAAACTGCAAGGAAAAGGGACGTTTACGTTCTAGTGATTTATCATCTTCTTTGTTATAAAAATAACATGAAGAAACTGCAAGGAAAAGGGACGTTAACGTTATAGTGATTTATCATATTCTTTGTTATAAAATAACATGAAGAAACTGCAAAGAAACGGGACGTTAACGTTCTAGTGATTTGTCATATTTTTCTTATAAATAAAAAAAAAACATGAAAAAACTGCAAAGAAAGGGGACGTTAACGTTCTAGTGATTTATCATATTCTTTGTTATAAAAATAACATGAAGAAACTGCAAAGAAAAGGGACGTTAACGTTATAGTGATTTATCATCTCCTTTGTTATAAAAATAACATGAATAAACTGCAAAGAAAGGGGACGTTAACGTTCTAGTGATTTATCATATTCTTTGTTATAAAAATAACATGAAGAAACTGCAAAGAAAAGGGACGTTAACGTTATAGTGATTTATCATCTTCTTTGTTATAAAAATAACATGAAGAAACTGCAAGGAAAAGGGACGTTAACGTTATAGTGATTTATCATATTCTTTGTTATAAAAATAACATGAAGAAACTGCAAGGAAAAGGGACGTTAACGTTATAGTGATTTATCATCTCCTTTGTTATAAAAATAACATGAATAAACTGCAAAGAAAAGGGACGTTTACGTTATAGTGATTTATCATCTTCTTTGTTATAAAAATAACATGAAGAAACTGCAAGGAAAAGGGACGTTAACGTTATAGTGATTTATCATCTTCTTTGTTATAAAAATAACATGAAGAAACTGCAAGGAAAAGGGACGTTAACGTTATAGTGATTTATCATCTTCTTTGTTATAAAAATAACATGAAGAAACTGCAAGGAAAAGGGACGTTAACGTTATAGTGATTTATCATATTCTTTGTTATAAAAATAACATGAAGAAACTGCAAGGAAAAGGGACGTTAACGTTATAGTGATTTATCATCTCCTTTGTTATAAAAATAACATGAATAAACTGCAAAGAAAAGGGACGTTTACGTTATAGTGATTTATCATCTTCTTTGTTATAAAAATAACATGAAGAAACTGCAAGGAAAAGGGACGTTAACGTTATAGTGATTTATCATCTTCTTTGTTATAAAAATAACATGAAGAAACTGCAAGGAAAAGGGACGTTTACGTTCTAGTGATTTATCATCTTCTTTGTTATAAAAATAACATGAAGAAACTGCAAGGAAAAGGGACGTTAACGTTATAGTGATTTATCATATTCTTTGTTATAAAATAACATGAAGAAACTGCAAAGAAACGGGACGTTAACGTTCTAGTGATTTGTCATATTTTTCTTATAAATAAAAAAAAAACATGAAAAAACTGCAAAGAAAGGGGACGTTAACGTTCTAGTGATTTATCATATTCTTTGTTATAAAAATAACATGAAGAAACTGCAAAGAAAAGGGACGTTAACGTTATAGTGATTTATCATCTCCTTTGTTATAAAAATAACATGAATAAACTGCAAAGAAAAGGGACGTTAACGTTCTAGTGATTTATCATCTTCTTTGTTATAAAAATAACATGAAGAAACTGCAAAGAAAAGGGACGTTAAAGTTATCGTGATTTATCATCTCCTTTGTTATAAAAATAACATGAAGAAACTGCAAAGAAAAGGGACGTTTACGTTCTAGTGATTTATCATCTTCTTTGTTATAAAAATAACATGAAATAATTGCATAGAAAACGAACGTTAACGTTCTAGTGATTTATCATCTTCTTTGTTATAAAAATAACATGAAGAAACTGAAAAGAAAAGGGACGTTAACATTCTAGTGATTTATCATATTCTTTGTTATAAAAATAACATGAAGAAACTGCAAAGAAAAGGGACGTTAACGTTATAGTGATTTATCATCTTCTTTGTTATAAAAATAACATGAAGAAACTGCAAAGAAAAGGGACGTTAAAGTTATAGTGATTTATCATCTTCTTTGTTATAAAAATAACATGAAGAAACTGCAAAGAAAAGGGACGTTTACGTTATAGTGATTTATCATCTTCTTTGTTATAAAAATAACATGAAGAAACTGCAAAGAAAAGGGACGTTTACGTTATAGTGATTTATCATCTTCTTTATTATCAAAATAACATGAAGAAACTGCAAAGAAAAGGGACGTTAACGTTCTAGTGATTTATCATCTTCTTTGTTATAAAAATAACATGAAGAAACTGCAAAGAAAAGGGACGTTAAAGTTATAGTGATTTATCATCTTCTTTGTGATAAAAATAACATGAAGAAACTGCAAAGAAAAGGGACGTTAAAGTTATAGTGATTTATCATCTTCTTTGTTATAAAAATAACATGAAGAAACTGCAAAGAAAAGGGACGTTTACGTTATAGTGATTTATCATCTTCTTTATTATCAAAATAACATGAAGAAACTGCAAAGAAAAGGGACGTTAACGTTCTAGTGATTTATCATCTTCTTTGTTATAAAAATAACATGAAGAAACTGCAAAGAAAAGGGACGTTAACGTTATAGTGATTTATCATCTTCTTTGTTATAAAAATAACATGAAGAAACTGCAAAGAAAAGGGACGTTAAAGTTATAGTGATTTATCATCTTCTTTGTTATAAAAATAACATGAAGAAACTGCAAAGAAAAGGGACGTTAACGTTCTAGTGATTTATCATCTTCTTTGTTATAAAAATAACATGAAGAAACTGCAAAGAAAAGGGACGTTAACGTTATAGTGATTTATCATCTTCTTTGTTATAAAAATAACATGAAGAAACTGCAAAGAAAAGGGACGTTAAAGTTATAGTGATTTATCATCTTCTTTGTTATAAAAATAACATGAAGAAACTGCAAAGAAAAGGGACGTTTACGTTATAGTGATTTATCATCTTCTTTATTATCAAAATAACATGAAGAAACTGCAAAGAAAAGGGACGTTAACGTTCTAGTGATTTATCATCTTCTTTGTTATAAAAATAACATGAAGAAACTGCAAAGAAAAGGGACGTTAAAGTTATAGTGATTTATCATCTTCTTTGTGATAAAAATAACATGAAGAAACTGCAAAGAAAAGGGACGTTAAAGTTATAGTGATTTATCATCTTCTTTGTTATAAAAATAACATGAAGAAACTGCAAAGAAAGGGGACGTTTACGTTCTAGTGATTTATCATCTTCTTTGTTATAAAAATAACATGAAATAATTGCATAGAAAACGAACGTTAACGTTCTAGTGATTTATCATCTTCTTTGTTATAAAAATAACATGAAGAAACTGAAAAGAAAAGGGACGTTAACATTCTAGTGATTTATCATCTTATTTGTTATAAAAAATAACATGAAGAAACTGCAAAGAAAAGGGACGTTTACGTTATAGTGATTTATCATCTTCTTTATTATAAAAATAACATGAAGAAACTGCAAAGAAAAGGGACGTTAACGTTCTAGTGATTTATCATATTCTTTGTTATAAAAATAACATGAAGAAACTGCAAAGAAAAGGGACGTTAACGTTATAGTGATTTATCATCTCCTTTGTTATAAAAATAACATGAATAAACTGCAAAGAAAAGGGACGTTTACGTTATAGTGATTTATCATCTTCTTTGTTATAAAAATAACATGAAGAAACTGCAAAGAAAAGGGACGTTAACGTTATAGTGATTTATCATCTTCTTTGTTATAAAAATAACATGAAGAAACTGCAAAGAAAAGGGACGTTAACGTTATAGTGATTTATCATCTTCTTTGTTATAAAAATAACATGAAGAAACTGCAAAGAAAAGGGACGTTAAAGTTATAGTGATTTATCATCTTCTTTGTTATAAAAATAACATGAAGAAACTGCAAAGAAAAGGGACGTTAACGTTCTAGTGATTTATCATCTTCTTTGTTATAAAAATAACATGAAGAAACTGCAAAGAAAAGGGACGTTAACGTTATAGTGATTTATCATCTTCTTTGTTATAAAAATAACATGAAGAAACTGCAAAGAAAAGGGACGTTAAAGTTATAGTGATTTATCATCTTCTTTGTTATAAAAATAACATGAAGAAACTGTAAAGAAAAGGGACGTTTACGTTATAGTGATTTATCATCTTCTTTATTATCAAAATAACATGAAGAAACTGCAAAGAAAAGGGACGTTAACGTTCTAGTGATTTATCATCTTCTTTGTTATAAAAATAACATGAAGAAACTGCAAAGAAAAGGGACGTTAAAGTTATAGTGATTTATCATCTTCTTTGTGATAAAAATAACATGAAGAAACTGCAAAGAAAAGGGACGTTAAAGTTATAGTGATTTATCATCTTCTTTGTTATAAAAATAACATGAAGAAACTGCAAAGAAAGGGGACGTTTACGTTCTAGTGATTTATCATCTTCTTTGTTATAAAAATAACATGAAATAATTGCATAGAAAACGAACGTTAACGTTCTAGTGATTTATCATCTTCTTTGTTATAAAAATAACATGAAGAAACTGAAAAGAAAAGGGACGTTAACATTCTAGTGATTTATCATCTTATTTGTTATAAAAAATAACATGAAGAAACTGCAAAGAAAAGGGACCTTAACGTTCTAGTGATTTATCATATTCTTTCTTATTTAAAAAAAACATGAAAAACTGCAAAGAAAAGGGATGTTAACGTTCTAGTGATTTATCATATTCTTTGTTATAAAAATAACATGAAAAACTGCAAAGAAAAGGGATGTTAACGTTCTAGTGATTAGTCATCTTCTTTGTTATAAAAATAACATGAAGAAACTGCAAAGAAAAGGGACCTTAACGTTCTAGTGATTTATCATATTCTTTCTTATTAAAAAAAAACATGAAAAAACTGCAAAGAAACGGGACGTTGACGTTCTAGTGATTTATCATCTTCTTTGTTATAAAAAATTGTTATAAATATGAAGAAACTGCAAAGAAAGGGGACGTTAACGTTCTAGTGATTTATCATCTTCTTTGTTATAAATGTATTTTTAGTCAATCGTCATTTATATATTTAAGTATGCTAATATATATATCTAAAGTATTTTCTAAAAAAATTAAAGAAACAACTTGTACTTGTACTTCCATTTGTAGCGTATATATAATATAAAAGCAATTCAAGACTAATGTGACGTTCATCTTCTTGAATTGTAGATTCTTTTGGCGTATCCTTTGGTCGTACTACAGAAAACGCTGACCTGGAGCGTATGCATTAAATATAGGTGACCTAATTTGAAGATTAATGTGATTTTATAAATTGGTTATAAATTTCCAAAATCATATATTCAATTCGGTTTAATCACAAAAATGTTAAGAAGCAAGATGCAAGTTTTATTCATTTTCAATTTATTTGAAAGTAACTTTTTTTGCAGTATCATTTTTGTTACATTTAACATTTGAACAGTATCATTTTGCTGCGCACTTTATTTTTTTAGTATTTTCATACACCCAATTAATTTTATAATTATATAGGCGACAAAAATTGATAAATTCAAATTCAAAACCAAAAATAATTACAGTAGGTTATTTTCTTATGTACATATAGAAATTTTTAATAAATGCACTGATAAATCTTTAAGTCAAAAATACAATTTGCTTAAAAATTACAAGAAACAAATATATTTTCCATTCGGCAATCTTATTGAGCAAACAAAAACAATTACACGTATTACTAATTACCAAGGAACCTATAAGGATCCCTATCTCTAAAGAATACATCGATTATGGTAACCACGGATTGCATTTTTTTTTATTCCGCCCTAAATCCACACGGGACAAACCACTTTCCAAAGTAAACATTTTCGCCATTTTCTGCGAATTTTTTACTGACACATACGCAATGAAACCCTCACACTCGATCTATTTGTACATAATTGAATATTTTATAGCTGGGTACATATTTGGGTGTTACTTTGTGTCGAAATGTCTTCGATCGACATGTCATATGAGATCATTTCTAACGAGGACACATTTTATTTAATATTTGCACACCAGATTTTTACATTTAGGAACAATCTATTTATAACTAAAGCAAAATTGGCTAAGCGAATATATTAATTTATTGATTTATTTTATTTTTATTATTTTATTAAAAATTTATTATTTCTACTAATACAAAATAATTTAAACTAGTTTAAAGCACCTTTAGTGTAGATAGAAAAAGGGTGTAATTTATTTTACAAACTACTCCGTCATTTTTGTACTTTTATATATGATTTGTAATATTTGCAAATGGAAAAGATTCACGTTAGTCATTTCGAAAATGCGAAAATTTTATTTCCTTTCATAAAAATAAATAAATCGCAACGTGCGATTTTTTATTTTTTTTTGAAAACTACGTTTTTTAATATAAGGAACTAAGGAACTTAATTAATAGGAAATGCAAGCTAGCGAAAGAAGAGTGGATAAAAGGAAATTGTGAGGATATTGAGGAGGATATGAGAAGAGGTAAAGTAGATTTGGGCTACAGGAAAATTAAGTCACATTTTTCTAAAGTAAAACCAAGGGGTAACATTATATGTGATAAGCAGGGTAAGGAACTCACAGAAAATAAGGAAAAAGCTAGAAGATGGAAGGAGTATCTTGAAGATTTATATAAAGGTAGGCAGGACATGGAGGAGCTAGAAAGTGTGGAACAGATAGATGAAGATGACTTAGGTCCTAGCATACTTAGGTCAGAGTTTCATAGAGCATTAAATGATTTACGGAATAACAAAGCAGCGGGGATTGATATGATACCAGCCGAATTAATAAAACACGCAGGGGAAAAAATGCAGGAGCGATTATACAGGTTAGTTTGTAAAATATATGAGAAGGGAGAAGTACCATAGGATTTTCAGCGTAGTAGAATAGTAACAATGCCGAAGAAAATAGGAGCTAATTTGTGTGAGAACTATAGGACCATTAGTCTACTATCACAAGCATCGAAGATATTGTTAAAGATTATTTATAGGAGATTAGAAAATAAAGTAGAGGAAAGGCTAGGAGAAGATCAGTTTGGTTTTAGGAAAAACAGAGGGACGAGGGAGGCGATTCTAGCACTAAGAACGGTAGTAGAAAAAAGAATGAGGATAGGAAAGGTAACTTGCATAGCTTTTGTAGATTTAGAAAAGGCATTTGATAATGTAGATTGGGACATAATGTTTAGAATTTTAAAAGAAACGGGTATAGATTATAAGAATAGGAGAATAATTTTTAATTTATATAAACACCAAACTGCCTTAGTTAGAATTGAGGGGGAAGAAGAGGTAGCAAAAATAGGGAAGGGAGTTCGGCAGGGATGTACACTTTCACCGTTATTATTTAATCTATATATAGAAGATGCAATAAACAAAGTAAAAGAAGAGTATAGTGTAGGTGTGAATGTACCGGGAGAGAAAATATATATGTTGAGATTCGCCGACGATATAGCTATATTGGAAGAAAGCGAAAAGAATTTAGAAAGGGTATTGAATGGTATGCAGGCAGTATTGACTAGGGATTTTAACATGAAAATAAATATAGGTAAAACTAAAGTGATGAGGTGTGACAAAAAGGAATGCAGTAGAAAAATGAGGATCACAATAGGAGATAATAGAATCGAAGAAGTGTCAGATTTTTGTTATTTAGGCAGTAGAATCACAAAAGATAATCGAAGCAAGCTAGATATAAAGTGTAGGATAGCACAGGGTAGGAAGGCATTCGTAGAAAAGGAACAGATTTTAAGATCAAATATTGACTTGGGTATTAGAAAAAGATTACTGAAGGTATATGTTTGGAGTGTAGCACTGTACGGGTGTGAGGCGTGGACTATAGGAAAGGAAGAGAAGCGTAGATTACAAGCATTCGAAATGTGGTGTTATAGGAGGATGATGAGGATTGGTTGGGAAGATAAAGTAACAAATGAAGCTGTACTAGAGTTAGTAGGGGAGAAGAGAAGTATTTGGAGAGTGTTACAGCGTAGGAGAGACAGATTAGTAGGGCTTATCCTTAGGCATGGGGGGATTATGCAATTGATCATAGAAGGTAGAGTGGAGGGAAAGAGAGGGGTAGGTAGGCCTAGATTGGAGTATGTGAGTCAGATAGTTGAAGACGTTGAGATGAATAGCTATAGGGAGATGAAGGGATTAGCTCAGGATAGATCGGCATGGCGTGCTGTTTCCAACCAATCTTTAGGATTACGGACTCTTTAACTAACGTTTTTTCTTGACAGATGTTCATTTTTATATAATATTTTCCGAATTAGGACTTTTAAGGACTCTGATCAAGATTGACTGAGGGCCTTATTTCGCTTCCCTGCAGTGTAGATTAAAAACAACACATTAAAAAGTAAATTAATTTAACTTCATAAAAAGTATTGACGTTAAATATATGTTACGATTTAATGAAATAACATGACAAATGGAAACAAATCAATAATTGCACATCCTATTTTATATTGATTTTAATCTTTTGTTAAAACAAACGAAAATTCTACCACAGCTTTCCTAGCCAAATTCGCACACTGGCGTTCGTGTCAAATTTCTACAACATTGTTGATCGCCTCTCTGGCGAACATCCGCCATATTAATACCAAATACATATTTGCAGATTGCACGCCTAATGTGAAGTACATTTGTCAACCTATTTATTCTGGACAAACAATTGTAAAGTTGTACAAACAGCACGCCCAAACATTACATCATCGGGCGATAGAAGAGACCAACGTATCCATCTTGGTCACCACGACAAATGTAATCAAGATGGAAAATTGTTTGTACGACACTTGTAGCATCACTTGCGCCTAAACACATACAGGGTAAAAAAACATCACCCGAAAACTGTCGCACAAGAAGTTAAAGGTGAAAGTTAATTGTTAATAAATGCTTTGTATTACGGTTTTACGGTGATATTTTAAACAAAGCTAATAAATGGTTCGTTTTACGGTTTTTGGGTGATGTTTTGTACAACATACAGGGTGTCACGAATTAGTGAGTGGCAATAAAATATCATCTCCGCCTGGTCTTGTAGATTTTGAATTGGCACATAATATGCCAAATTAGCTAGTTTTGTACTATATATAGGGTACAAATTTTGTATTGTCCACGCCTCACAACCATACAATGTATACACTATTTAATTGAACAGTATAAAATGAATAAAGTTTCAGATGATTTATTTGTACTACTCGGATATTACTAAAAGTTCGAGAGCTTTAGTTTGGCACCTTTTTCTTTTCCGATTAACTTTTAAGCTTTGTTCTATTATAAACGAAGTTAGTTGCTACAGCTGGTATATACAATACTGTCTATAATCGTTTTGTTCGGGCAAAAAGGAACAAAGAAAGTTTGTTCAAGTTGACTTAAGTGCGAATATTTGTGTTCGGGACAAGCAAATAAAATCAGGAGACGCTATTTAATTTTTACGACCATTTGAGTAGAAGTGATTTTTTTGTCGTAGTTGAATTTAATTTTGTCGAAATCGGACAATGCTCAAAACACACAGGAAATGTCAAATTAAAGATATTTTAAATTAATTTGAACTAGTAATACGCATTCTTCAATGAGCGGAAATTGTTTAATAAACTAGATAAACTTTTATATTAATCTTTATTCTTCAGCATTTACATTTAAAACATAAAATTCGAATTTGGAAATATTCCCCATTCAAAAATAAGTCAAACATATCGTCTTTATTATTAATAATATTAAAATCGTTGAATGCATTTATGGGTTATAGTTTATTCTTTTACATGACCAAACTATTGTTGAAAATGTTACCAATTTCTTTAGGCAGAATAGAATTGTGATTTTGCTAAAAATTTAAAATTTCAACAAAATACCAGTATGTATTCATTCGAAAAATAAATGGAAAATTTGAAAGTTTAAAATTAGTTTTAAACTAGCTCGAAATGTATCAAATTTTTTTTGTAGATCAGAAAGAAAATTATAAATTTCAATTGTATTATTACGAGTGGTACTTTTTTACGCAAGATGTTCTTTTGACAAGTACTTTTCGAATACAACCGTCAATTTGTGTCTATTTAGTTTAATAATATCAACAGCCTTGGTTCCTTTTACAAAAACATAGGATATTGAAAAATGGACGTTGGGTAAAAACAAAATAAACACAGCAAAAGAAATCAGGCACGTTCTTTTGATTTATCTTATAGATAGACATATAAACGTCAAAATAAAGAATATTGATGCTTGTTTTGTTCGTAGCTACATTAAGGCAATGAAGTCAAAAGAAATGTGTACTGCGATGTTTCTTTATACCGACGCATTCTCTTTGATTGCACTTAGTAAATGTAACAACTGCAAAATTCAATGTAACATAGCTGTAGAATTATAAAAGTAACTGGGCAAGATGTAAGCAAAAAAGAAAGGGGAATTATAATCACGTATTTATACAAACACAAAGCGTCTGGCAGCTGCATTAAAAAAGAAGTTTAGCATATACAGAACCCCTTACGAATACACAAAGGGCTTCCTACACAAACATATTTACCTAACGTCCATTTATACAAAATGTGCTGTTCTTTTAGAATATATCATTGCCACGTTTCAATTTGAAACATTTTTTACATATAATATTTTTTAGGCAACTTTGTATGCAATAATTTTGACTCAATATTTAAAGTACCGCGTTAACTCGCTGATAAAAGATAATCAAAATTGCTTTTCGACATTTTATTCGCTAATATTTCGCGCAACAGATGCCGCTGGTCTTATTGAGCGTATAGTACTTTCAATTATAGAATTAGTACCGCAATTCCGTATTTTTAAAATAAGTACTCTGGTTTCTCTTCAATGCGAATAAATCTTTCGCCTTTTACTAAAGGTTTCCGTGGAGAGGAACAACTCGAATGAGTCTAAAACGAATTTTTCGTACGCCTCACGCAAGTGGGGCGTCTTATATTGAACAAAATTACTATTTTTTACATATAATATTTTTTAGGCAACTTTGTATGCATTACTTTTGACTCATTTTTTTAAGTACCACGTTAACTCGCTGATAAAAGATAATCGAAATTGTTTTTCGACATTTTATTCGCTAATATTTCGCGCAAAAGATGCCGCTGGTCTTATTGAGCGTATAGTACTTCCAATTATAGATTTAGTACCGCAATTCTGATTTGTAAATAGGTACTCTGGTTTCTCTTCAATGCGAATAAATCTTTCGCCTTTTACTAAAGGTTTCCGTGGAGAGGAACAACTCGAATGAGTCTAAATCGAATTTTTCGTACGCCTCACGCAAGTGGGGCGTCTTATATTGAACAAAATTACTATTTTTTACATATAATATTTTTTAGGCAACTTTGTATGCAATACTTTTGACTCATTTTTTTAAGTACCACGTTAACTCGCTGATAAAAGATAATCGAAATTGTTTTTCGACATTTTATTCGCTAATATTTCGCGCAAAAGATGCCGCTGGTCTTATTGAGCGTATAGTACTTCCAATTATAGATTTAGTACTGCAATTCTGATTTGTAAATAGGTACTCTGGTTTCTCTTCAATGCGAATAAATCTTTCGCCTTTTACTAAAGGTTTCCGTGGAGAGGAACAACTCGAATGAGTCTAAAACGAATTTTTCGTACGCCTCACGCAAGTGGGGCGTCTTATATTGAACAAAATTACCATCACCAAAAAAAAGCCTGTATAAATGTTGCAGCAGGAATTTATTAAGTACTTTCCGTTAAGAAAATGTTGCAAAAACATTTTCATATAAGGCATCTGAAGGTTTTTTTTTTACTTGTTTTTAGTTCACTTTATCATTTTTGAGTGCAACTTAATATATATATTTTTTTTATTCATATACATAAGGTGTAAATTTAATTTTACATACATTTGCCTGTAATATAAATTGGGTTTATATTTTTATTAGTTGGTTTATTTTTATTTTATAGTTGGACGCGTGCAATTTTTACATTACTGTTTTTATTTGTTTATTGTATTCGAAATACCTTAATTTAAATCTTTTTAGGTGGCTCACGCTGTATATCCACCAATTTTCGGAAAACCAATTAACATAAATGTTCCTCTTTAATTCTAATTTCCGAAATAATTACGCTCTAATACTAAATGCTCTGTCCCGAAAAGAGAAAACTTAGTTTGTTGAGTAACTTTTTTTTGATGTGGCTAATGTATATGTAAATCTAAAGTGTTGTGTCTTCTAACAATAGAAATGACCATTAATATCTTACAATGGCCGTTGTATGGTGTGTGAAAAAAAGTTGAATATATGGGTTTAAAAGACAAACATTTTCGTTGGCTTAATGGAGAACCTTTCAGATCCAGTTGCAGGATAGTGAATTACTTTGTCCCTACAAAAAAGTCCCGAAATTCTTATATAAGTGTCGTTCGCTAAAAGTTGCTCCATCACTTTACAATAAAATATATTTGTTACTCTGGGCTCTTTTTCTGTTATTTTAGATATTCTTTCGCGCCTAATACTTTTGGCTTTTCTGTTAATTATGATGCCTTTATCACCTTTCACACTTTCGTTATACTATCCTTTTTAACGAATCGATTAAAAAAGAATACGTTTATTGTTAAAATTTCTACAATTTGCTATATAATAGTTTTTATTACGGGTAACATTGTTACATAGAAACTAGACAAATACAATATATTTAAAAAAAATCTTCCTTTTCATACAGTTCTTCGTTAATTAAAATTATTTTTAATCTGCTTCTGAAAATGTCTTTGAATTTATATCATTTTTAATTCACGCCTCAATTAATTTGGACGTTTTCGTCTTTCCTCAACTCGTCGCGTCTTTGTTACTTTGGTCTTTCTGCTGCTACTTTGGACTTTCTGATACTTTAAACTTTTCTGTCACTTCGATGCTTCAGTCACTCTTGACTTTTGTATAACATTTCGTGTCTCTATTACTTTGTATTTAAAAAATCGGACATTTTCTACGTTTTCGTTAATTTTGTTGCGTTTGAAACACTTTTCAGGGTTCTGTCATTTTTGACGCATCTTTCACTTATGAGGCTCTAAACTTTTTTGTAACTTGCTCTGCAGTTCCGTCACTTTTGACATCTCCTTCGTTTCTTTTTACATGTTTCGGTTAACATTAACATTTCAGTCAATTTTAATATATTCTACCAGTAGTCTATTTTCCGGTGTAAACTCGCATTTCTGTTGAAATTTCGTTAATAGAAATTTATTTTATTATTACGCGATGGTTCATATTTATAGAGACACTGCAAATCTTAAAGCTTAACATAATATTTCATTATTTATAAGGGTTCTAGTCGCACTGTGTTCAGTAGTTGTGACGAGTTGCGAAACTTCTTTCATTACTGTCGCTAATTAAGAAATTTAAATTTAAATAACGCTCGCTGGGTAATTTATTATTAAAACTGTGCTGTGGACGTACCCGTATAAAGGGTATGTGTCTGTACGACTACATTGTATAGGTACACCGAGGGCATGGCATTCAGATTATATTTTATAAACCAGGGTATATAATTCTGCAAGCTTTAACATGTTCAACTGAAATTAGCTTTAAATAAAACAGCAAAAAACTAGTTGCGCGTTAACATCCCACATTATTAAATCCGTCTTGTGATTATTAAACACCAGTCTTTATGCAAAATGCACGTTTTGTATATATATATTTTTTTTTATGTTTTGCCTATATATTTTGGCACAATAACAACTTGAGTTTTGCCGCACTTTAAGCGGGGATTAAAATATTGTCCAAAACGAAGGAGTAAGACTTTTATATATATCTTCTTCATGAAGCTTAATAAAAGAATTACCTTAATCTTAATATCCCCTTATACGGTTTATATTTAAGCAGGTGAAAAAACTGAAATAAAATTTCATTCGCGTCAACATGTTTAAGGGTGAAATAAATAAAGTAGCTGAGGAGAAAATTTCGTTAAAAAATGAAAAATTCAATTTTTGTGTAAAATGTTTATATTTCAATACTTGGCATATTAGTATAAAAAAACTTCGGTTTTTTCATTACATAACAATTTTTGGGTGTACAAAATTGCAATTTGTTTAAATTTAAAAAACACAGTATAAGCAATATAACATAAAACCATAAAAAACGAATTATTTTCTTATTAATTAAATAACCTGCCCTAATTAAACACGGAAATCAATAAAAGATAATAATGTTAATAATTTCTATTTGATTTTGTACTACATTTCAGTTCCGTTTGAAATATTTTACACTGCATTAAAATTCAGCTAGTATTTTTTAATTGCCTAATTGAAACTATGAATAGTGTCGTAAAATACTTCGCGGCTTCATTGGAGCTTCCTCCATAATGGGCGAGGTGCGATACACGAGGCCATAAAACAAAAACCGCAATAGAATTAATGATTTATGATTAGCCGTTGCAGGTGTTAACGTGTAAGGCTAATTACATTTAATATGTACGTTTTTCACAGAACAACGTAAAATGAGTATAAATCGTCCTAGAAACAAATTTTAGAGATTTCCTATTCAATCGCAAAAAGTTGAAAAAACTTTTATCCATGGAAAAATGAATTTTTTCGTCGATTTGGATCAAAATTATCGAAAAAGTACAGAGGTATATATACCTATCGAAATTATCGAAAAATTATCGAAAAAACGCAAAGGTATATATCTGTCGATTTTCATCAAAATTATCGAAAAATTATCGAAAAAAAGCAAAGGTATATACCCGACTTTTTCACTTTTTTCGACGATAATTTCTACTTTTTCCGTTTGAACCGGAAATCAGTAAAATATAGTTTTAAGACGATTTATAGCCATTTTGCATTGTTTTGGGCAGCACTTGCTAAACTTTGACAAAAATCGCCAAAAAATCGGAATATTTCAAAGGTATATATACCCGACATTTTCACTTTTTTCGACGATAATTCAAACTTTTTCCGTTTGAACCGGAAATCAGTAAAATATAGTTTTTAGACGATTTATAGCCATTTTGCATTGTTTTGGGCAGCACTTGCTAAACTTTGACAAAAATCGCCAAAAAATCGGAATATTTCAAAGGTATATATACACGACTTCTTCACTATTTTCGACGATAATTTCAACTTTTTCCCTTTGAACCGGAAATCAGTAAAATATAGTTTTAAGACGATTTATAGCCATTTTGCATTGTTTTGGGCAGCACTTGCTAAACTTTGACAAAAATCGCCAAAAAATCGGAATATTTCAAAGGTATATATACCCGACTTTTTCACTTTTTTCGACGATAATTTCAACTTTTTCCGTTTGAACCGGAAATCAGTAAAATATAGTTTTAAGACGATTTATAGCCATTTTGCATTGTTTTGGGCAGCACTTGCTAAACTTTGCCAAAAATCGCCAAAAAATCGGAATATTTCAAAGGTATATATACCCGACTTTTTCACTTTTTTCGACGATAATTCAAACTTTTTCCGTTTGATAGGAAATCAGTAAAATATAGTTTTAAGACGATTTATAGCCATTTTGCATTGTTTTGGGCAGCACTTGCTAAACTTTGACAAAAATCGCCAAAAAATCGGAATATTTCAAAGGTATATATACCCGACTTTTTCACTTTTTTCGACGATAATTCAAACTTTTTCCGTTTGATAGGAAATCAGTAAAATATAGTTTTAAGACGATTTATAGCCATTTTGCATTGTTTTGGGCAGCACTTGCTAAACTTTGACAAAAATCGCCAAAAAATCGGAATATTTCAAAGGTATATATACCCGACTTTTTCACTTTTTTCGACGATAATTCAAACTTTTTCCGTTTGAACCGGAAATCAGTAAAATATAGTTTTTAGACGATTTATAGCCATTTTGCATTGTTTTGGGCAGCACTTGCTAAACTTTGACAAAAATCGCCAAAAAATCGGAATATTTCAAAGGTATATATACCCGACTTTTTCACTTTTTTCGATGATAATTTCAACTTTTTCCCTTTGAACCGGAAATCAGTAAAATATAGTTTTAAGACGATTTATAGCCATTTTGCATTGTTTTGGGCAGCACTTGCTAAACTTTGACAAAAATCGCCAAAAAATCGGAATATTTCAAAGGTATATATACACGACTTTTTCACTTTTTTCGATGATAATTTCAACTTTTTCCCTTTGAACCGGAAATCAGTAAAATATAGTTTTAAGACGATTTATAGCCATTTTGCATTGTTTTGGGCAGCACTTGCTAAACTTTGACAAAAATCGCCAAAAAATCGGAATATTTCAAAGGTATATATACCCGACTTTTTCACTTTTTTCGACGATAATTCAAACTTTTTCCGTTTGAACCGGAAATCAGTAAAATATAGTTTTTAGACGATTTATAGCCATTTTGCATTGTTTTGGGCAGCACTTGCTAAACTTTGACAAAAATCGCCAAAAAATCGGAATATTTCAAAGGTATATATACACGACTTTTTCACTTTTTTCGACGATAATTTCAACTTTTTCCGTTTGAACCGGAAATCAGTAAAATATAGTTTTAAGACGATTTATAGCCATTTTGCATTGTTTTGGGCAGCACTTGCTAAACTTTGACAAAAATCGCCAAAAAATCGGAATATTTCAAAGGTATATATACCCGACTTTTTCACTTTTTTCGACGATAATTTCAACTTTTTCCGTTTGAACCGGAAATCAGTAAAATATAGTTTTAAGACGATTTATAGTCATTTTGCATTGTTTTGGGCAGCACTTGCTAAACTTTGACAAAAATCGCCCAAAAATCGGAATATTTCAAAGGTATATATACCCGACTTTTTCACTTTTTTCGATGATAATTTCAACTTTTTCCCTTTGAACCGGAAATCAGTAAAATATAGTTTTAAGACGATTTATAGCCATTTTGCATTGTTTTGGGCAGCACTTGCTAAACTTTGACAAAAATCGCCAAAAAATCGGAATATTTCAAAGGTATATATACCCGACTTTTTCACTTTTTTCGATGATAATTTCAACTTTTTCCCTTTGAACCGGAAATCAGTAAAATATAGTTTTAAGACGATTTATAGCCATTTTGCATTGTTTTGGGCAGCACTTGCTAAACTTTGACAAAAATCGCCAAAAAATCGGAATATTTCAAAGGTATATATACCCGACTTTTTCACTTTTTTCGATGATAATTTCAACTTTTTCCGTTTGAACCGGAAATCAGTAAAATATAGTTTTAAGACGATTTATAGCCATTTTGCATTGTTTTGGGCAGCACTTGCTAAACTTTGACAAAAATCGCCAAAAAATCGGAATATTTCAAAGGTATATATACACGACTTTTTCACTTTTTTCGATGATAATTTCAACTTTTTCCCTTTGAACCGGAAATCAGTAAAATATAGTTTTAAGACGATTTATAGCCATTTTGCATTGTTTTGGGCAGCACTTGCTAAACTTTGACAAAAATCGCCAAAAAATCGGAATATTTCAAAGGTATATATACACGACTTTTTCACTTTTTTCGACGATAATTCAAACTTTTTCCGTTTGAACCGGAAATCAGTAAAATATAGTTTTTAGACGATTTATAGCCATTTTGCATTGTTTTGGGCAGCACTTGCTAAACTTTGACAAAAATCGCCAAAAAATCGGAATATTTCAAAGGTATATATACCCGACTTTTTCACTTTTTTCGACGATAATTTCAACTTTTTCCCTTTGAACCGGAAATCAGTAAAATATAGTTTTAAGACGATTTATAGCCATTTTGCATTGTTTTGGGCAGCACTTGCTAAACTTTGACAAAAATCGCCAAAAAATCGGAATATTTCAAAGGTATATATACACGACTTTTTCACTTTTTTCGACGATAATTCAAACTTTTTCCGTTTGAACCGGAAATCAGTAAAATATAGTTTTTAGACGATTTATAGCCATTTTGCATTGTTTTGGGCAGCACTTGCTAAACTTTGACAAAAATCGCCAAAAAATCGGAATATTTCAAAGGTATATATACACGACTTTTTCACTTTTTTCGATGATAATTTCAACTTTTTCCCTTTGAACCGGAAATCAGTAAAATATAGTTTTAAGACGATTTATAGCCATTTTGCATTGTTTTGGGCAGCACTTGCTAAACTTTGACAAAAATCGCCAAAAAATCGGAATATTTCAAAGGTATATATACACGACTTTTTCACTTTTTTCGACGATAATTCAAACTTTTTCCGTTTGAACCGGAAATCAGTAAAATATAGTTTTTAGACGATTTATAGCCATTTTGCATTGTTTTGGGCAGCACTTGCTAAACTTTGACAAAAATCGCCAAAAAATCGGAATATTTCAAAGGTATATATACCCGACTTTTTCACTTTTTTCGACGATAATTTCAACTTTTTCCCTTTGAACCGGAAATCAGTAAAATATAGTTTTAAGACGATTTATAGCCATTTTGCATTGTTTTGGGCAGCACTTGCTAAACTTTGACAAAAATCGCCAAAAAATCGGAATATTTCAAAGGTATATATACCCGACTTTTTCACTTTTTTCGATGATAATTTCAACTTTTTCCCTTTGAACCGGAAATCAGTAAAATATAGTTTTAAGACGATTTATAGCCATTTTGCATTGTTTTGGGCAGCACTTGCTAAACTTTGACCAAAATCGCCAAAAAATCGGAATATTTCAAAGGTATATATACACGACTTTTTCACTTTTTTCGACGATAATTTCAACTTTTTCCGTTTGAACCGGAAATCAGTAAAATATAGTTTTAAGACGATTTATAGCCATTTTGCATTGTTTTGGGCAGCACTTGCTAAACTTTGACCAAAATCGCCAAAAAATCGGAATATTTCAAAGGTATATATACACGACTTTTTCACTTTTTTCGACGATAATTTCAACTTTTTCCGTTTGAACCGGAAATCAGTAAAATATAGTTTTAAGACGATTTATAGCCATTTTGCATTGTTTTGGGCAGCACTTGCTAAACTTTGACAAAAATCGCCAAAAAATCGGAATATTTCAAAGGTATATATACACGACTTTTTCTCTTTTTTCGACGATAATTTCAACTTTTTCCGTTTGAACCGGAAATCAGTAAAATATAGTTTTAAGACGATTTATAGCCATTTTGCATTGTTTTGGGCAGCACTTGCTAAACTTTGACAAAAATCGCCAAAAAATCGGAATATTTCAAAGGTATATATACCCGACTTTTTCACTTTTTTCGATGATAATTTCAACTTTTTCCGTTTGAACCGGAAATCAGTAAAATATAGTTTTAAGACGATTTATAGCCATTTTGCATTGTTTTGGGCAGCACTTGCTAAACTTTGACAAAAATCGCCAAAAAATCGGAATATTTCAAAGGTATATATACCCGACTTTTTCACTTTTTTCGACGATAATTCAAACTTTTTCCGTTTGAACCGGAAATCAGTAAAATATAGTTTTTAGACGATTTATAGCCATTTTGCATTGTTTTGGGCAGCACTTGCTAAACTTTGACCAAAATCGCCAAAAAATCGGAATATTTCAAAGGTATATATACACGACTTTTTCACTTTTTTCGACGATAATTTCAACTTTTTCCGTTTGAACCGGAAATCAGTAAAATATAGTTTTAAGACGATTTATAGCCATTTTGCATTGTTTTGGGCAGCACTTGCTAAACTTTGACCAAAATCGCCAAAAAATCGGAATATTTCAAAGGTATATATACACGACTTTTTCACTTTTTTCGATGATAATTTCAACTTTTTCCCTTTGAACTGGAAATCAGTAAAATATAGTTTTAAGACGATTTATAGCCATTTTGCATTGTTTTGGGCAGCACTTGCTAAACTTTGACCAAAATCGCCAAAAAATCGGAATATTTCAAAGGTATATATACACGACTTTTTCACCTTTTTCGACGATAATTTCAACTTTTTCCGTTTGAACCGGAAATCAGTAAAATATAGTTTTAAGACGATTTATAGCCATTTTGCATTGTTTTGGGCAGCACTTGCTAAACTTTGACCAAAATCGCCAAAAAATCGGAATATTTCAAAGGTATATATACACGACTTTTTCACTTTTTTCGACGATAATTTCAACTTTTTCCGTTTGAATCGGAAATCAGTAAAATATAGTTTTAAGACGATTTATAGCCATTTTGCATTGTTTTGGGCAGCACTTGCTAAACTTTGACAAAAATCGCCAAAAAATCGGAATATTTCAAAGGTATATATACACGACTTTTTCACTTTTTTCGACGATAATTTCAACTTTTTCCCTTTGAACCGGAAATCAGTAAAATATAGTTTTAAGACGATTTATAGCCATTTTGCATTGTTTTGGGCAGCACTTGCTAAACTTTGACCAAAATCGCCAAAAAATCGGAATATTTCAAAGGTATATATACACGACTTTTTCACTTTTTTCGACGATAATTTCAACTTTTTCCGTTTGAATCGGAAATCAGTAAAATATAGTTTTAAGACGATTTATAGCCATTTTGCATTGTTTTGGGCAGCACTTGCTAAACTTTGACAAAAATCGCCAAAAAATCGGAATATTTCAAAGGTATATATACACGACTTTTTCACTTTTTTCGACGATAATTTCAACTTTTTCCGTTTGAACCGGAAATCAGTAAAATATAGTTTTAAGACGATTTATAGCCATTTTGCATTGTTTTGGGCAGCACTTGCTAAACTTTGACAAAAATCGCCAAAAAATCGGAATATTTCAAAGGTATATATACACGACTTTTTCACTTTTTTCGACGATAATTTCAACTTTTTCCGTTTGAATCGGAAATCAGTAAAATATAGTTTTAAGACGATTTATAGCCATTTTGCATTGTTTTGGGCAGCACTTGCTAAACTTTGACAAAAATCGCCAAAAAATCGGAATATTTCAAAGGTATATATACACGACTTTTTCACTTTTTTCGACGATAATTTCAACTTTTTCCGTTTGAATCGGAAATCAGTAAAATATAGTTTTAAGACGATTTATAGCCATTTTGCATTGTTTTGGGCAGCACTTGCTAAACTTTGACAAAAATCGCCAAAAAATCGGAATATTTCAAAGGTATATATACCCGACTTTTTCACTTTTTTCGACGATAATTTCAACTTTTTCCGTTTGAACCGGAAATCAGTAAAATTTAGTTTTAAGACGATTTATAGCCATTTTGCATTGTTTTGGGCAGCACTTGCTAAACTTTGACCAAAATCGCCAAAAAATCGGAATATTTCAAAGGTATATATACACGACTTTTTCACTTTTTTCGATGATAATTTCAACTTTTTCCCTTTGAACTGGAAATCAGTAAAATATAGTTTTAAGACGATTTATAGCCATTTTGCATTGTTTTGGGCAGCACTTGCTAAACTTTGACCAAAATCGCCAAAAAATCGGAATATTTCAAAGGTATATATACACGACTTTTTCACTTTTTTCGACGATAATTTCAACTTTTTCCGTTTGAACCGGAAATCAGTAAAATATAGTTTTAAGACGATTTATAGCCATTTTGCATTGTTTTGGGCAGCACTTGCTAAACTTTGACAAAAATCGCCAAAAAATCGGAATATTTCAAAGGTATATATACACGACTTTTTCACTTTTTTCGACGATAATTTCAACTTTTTCCCTTTGAACCGGAAATCAGTAAAATATAGTTTTAAGACGATTTATAGCCATTTTGCATTGTTTTGGGCAGCACTTGCTAAACTTTGACCAAAATCGCCAAAAAATCGGAATATTTCAAAGGTATATATACACGACTTTTTCACTTTTTTCGACGATAATTTCAACTTTTTCCGTTTGAATCGGAAATCAGTAAAATATAGTTTTAAGACGATTTATAGCCATTTTGCATTGTTTTGGGCAGCACTTGCTAAACTTTGACAAAAATCGCCAAAAAATCGGAATATTTCAAAGGTATATATACCCGACTTTTTCACTTTTTTCGACGATAATTTCAACTTTTTCCGTTTGAACCGGAAATCAGTAAAATATAGTTTTAAGACGATTTATAGCCATTTTGCATTGTTTTGGGCAGCACTTGCTAAACTTTGACCAAAATCGCCAAAAAATCGGAATATTTCAAAGGTATATATACACGACTTTTTCACTTTTTTCGATGATAATTTCAACTTTTTCCCTTTGAACTGGAAATCAGTAAAATATAGTTTTAAGACGATTTATAGCCATTTTGCATTGTTTTGGGCAGCACTTGCTAAACTTTGACCAAAATCGCCAAAAAATCGGAATATTTCAAAGGTATATATACACGACTTTTTCACTTTTTTCGACGATAATTTCAACTTTTTCCGTTTGAACCGGAAATCAGTAAAATATAGTTTTAAGACGATTTATAGCCATTTTGCATTGTTTTGGGCAGCACTTGCTAAACTTTGACCAAAATCGCCAAAAAATCGGAATATTTCAAAGGTATATATACACGACTTTTTCACTTTTTTCGACGATAATTTCAACTTTTTCCGTTTGAATCGGAAATCAGTAAAATATAGTTTTAAGACGATTTATAGCCATTTTGCATTGTTTTGGGCAGCACTTGCTAAACTTTGACAAAAATCGCCAAAAAATCGGAATATTTCAAAGGTATATATACACGACTTTTTCACTTTTTTCGACGATAATTTCAACTTTTTCCCTTTGAACCGGAAATCAGTAAAATATAGTTTTAAGACGATTTATAGCCATTTTGCATTGTTTTGGGCAGCACTTGCTAAACTTTGACAAGAATCGCCAAAAAATCGGAATATTTCAAAGGTATATATACCCGACTTTTTCACTTTTTTCGATGATAATTTCAACTTTTTCCGTTTGAACCGGAAATCAGTAAAATATAGTTTTAAGACGATTTATAGCCATTTTGCATTGTTTTGGGCAGCACTTGCTAAACTTTGACAAAAATCGCCAAAAAATCGGAATATTTCAAAGGTATATATACCCGACTTTTTCACTTTTTTCGACGATAATTCAAACTTTTTCCGTTTGAACCGGAAATCAGTAAAATATAGTTTTTAGACGATTTATAGCCATTTTGCATTGTTTTGGGCAGCACTTGCTAAACTTTGACCAAAATCGCCAAAAAATCGGAATATTTCAAAGGTATATATACACGACTTTTTCACTTTTTTCGACGATAATTTCAACTTTTTCCGTTTGAACCGGAAATCAGTAAAATATAGTTTTAAGACGATTTATAGCCATTTTGCATTGTTTTGGGCAGCACTTGCTAAACTTTGACCAAAATCGCCAAAAAATCGGAATATTTCAAAGGTATATATACACGACTTTTTCACTTTTTTCGACGATAATTTCAACTTTTTCCGTTTGAACCGGAAATCAGTAAAATATAGTTTTAAGACGATTTATAGCCATTTTGCATTGTTTTGGGCAGCACTTGCTAAACTTTGACAAAAATCGCCAAAAAATCGGAATATTTCAAAGGTATATATACACGACTTTTTCACTTTTTTCGACGATAATTTCAACTTTTTCCGTTTGAACCGGAAATCAGTAAAATATAGTTTTAAGACGATTTATAGCCATTTTGCATTGTTTTGGGCAGCACTTGCTAAACTTTGACAAAAATCGCCAAAAAATCGGAATATTTCAAAGGTATATATACCCGACTTTTTCACTTTTTTCGATGATAATTTCAACTTTTTCCGTTTGAACCGGAAATCAGTAAAATATAGTTTTAAGACGATTTATAACCATTTTGCATTGTTTTGGGCAGCACTTGCTAAACTTTGACAAAAATCGCCAAAAAATCGGAATATTTCAAAGGTATATATACCCGACTTTTTCACTTTTTTCGACGATAATTCAAACTTTTTCCGTTTGAACCGGAAATCAGTAAAATATAGTTTTTAGACGATTTATAGCCATTTTGCATTGTTTTGGGCAGCACTTGCTAAACTTTGACCAAAATCGCCAAAAAATCGGAATATTTCAAAGGTATATATACACGACTTTTTCACTTTTTTCGATGATAATTTCAACTTTTTCCCTTTGAACTGGAAATCAGTAAAATATAGTTTTAAGACGATTTATAGCCATTTTGCATTGTTTTGGGCAGCACTTGCTAAACTTTGACCAAAATCGCCAAAAAATCGGAATATTTCAAAGGTATATATACACGACTTTTTCACTTTTTTCGACGATAATTTCAACTTTTTCCGTTTGAACCGGAAATCAGTAAAATATAGTTTTAAGACGATTTATAGCCATTTTGCATTGTTTTGGGCAGCACTTGCTAAACTTTGACCAAAATCGCCAAAAAATCGGAATATTTCAAAGGTATATATACACGACTTTTTCACTTTTTTCGACGATAATTTCAACTTTTTCCGTTTGAATCGGAAATCAGTAAAATATAGTTTTAAGACGATTTATAGCCATTTTGCATTGTTTTGGGCAGCACTTGCTAAACTTTGACAAAAATCGCCAAAAAATCGGAATATTTCAAAGGTATATATACACGACTTTTTCACTTTTTTCGACGATAATTTCAACTTTTTCCCTTTGAACCGGAAATCAGTAAAATATAGTTTTAAGACGATTTATAGCCATTTTGCATTGTTTTGGGCAGCACTTGCTAAACTTTGACCAAAATCGCCAAAAAATCGGAATATTTCAAAGGTATATATACACGACTTTTTCACTTTTTTCGACGATAATTTCAACTTTTTCCGTTTGAATCGGAAATCAGTAAAATATAGTTTTAAGACGATTTATAGCCATTTTGCATTGTTTTGGGCAGCACTTGCTAAACTTTGACAAAAATCGCCAAAAAATCGGAATATTTCAAAGGTATATATACCCGACTTTTTCACTTTTTTCGACGATAATTTCAACTTTTTCCGTTTGAACCGGAAATCAGTAAAATATAGTTTTAAGACGATTTATAGCCATTTTGCATTGTTTTGGGCAGCACTTGCTAAACTTTGACCAAAATCGCCAAAAAATCGGAATATTTCAAAGGTATATATACACGACTTTTTCACTTTTTTCGATGATAATTTCAACTTTTTCCCTTTGAACTGGAAATCAGTAAAATATAGTTTTAAGACGATTTATAGCCATTTTGCATTGTTTTGGGCAGCACTTGCTAAACTTTGACCAAAATCGCCAAAAAATCGGAATATTTCAAAGGTATATATACACGACTTTTTCACTTTTTTCGACGATAATTTCAACTTTTTCCGTTTGAACCGGAAATCAGTAAAATATAGTTTTAAGACGATTTATAGCCATTTTGCATTGTTTTGGGCAGCACTTGCTAAACTTTGACCAAAATCGCCAAAAAATCGGAATATTTCAAAGGTATATATACACGACTTTTTCACTTTTTTCGACGATAATTTCAACTTTTTCCGTTTGAATCGGAAATCAGTAAAATATAGTTTTAAGACGATTTATAGCCATTTTGCATTGTTTTGGGCAGCACTTGCTAAACTTTGACAAAAATCGCCAAAAAATCGGAATATTTCAAAGGTATATATACACGACTTTTTCACTTTTTTCGACGATAATTTCAACTTTTTCCCTTTGAACCGGAAATCAGTAAAATATAGTTTTAAGACGATTTATAGCCATTTTGCATTGTTTTGGGCAGCACTTGCTAAACTTTGACAAAAATCGCCAAAAAATCGGAATATTTCAAAGGTATATATACCCGACTTTTTCACTTTTTTCGATGATAATTTCAACTTTTTCCGTTTGAACCGGAAATCAGTAAAATATAGTTTTAAGACGATTTATAGCCATTTTGCATTGTTTTGGGCAGCACTTGCTAAACTTTGACAAAAATCGCCAAAAAATCGGAATATTTCAAAGGTATATATACCCGACTTTTTCACTTTTTTCGACGATAATTCAAACTTTTTCCGTTTGAACCGGAAATCAGTAAAATATAGTTTTTAGACGATTTATAGCCATTTTGCATTGTTTTGGGCAGCACTTGCTAAACTTTGACCAAAATCGCCAAAAAATCGGAATATTTCAAAGGTATATATACACAACTTTTTCACTTTTTTCGACGATAATTTCAACTTTTTCCGTTTGAACCGGAAATCAGTAAAATATAGTTTTAAGACGATTTATAGCCATTTTGCATTGTTTTGGGCAGCACTTGCTAAACTTTGACAAAAATCGCCAAAAAATCGGAATATTTCAAAGGTATATATACCCGACTTTTTCACTTTTTTCGACGATAATTCAAACTTTTTCCGTTTGAACCAGAAATCAGTAAAATATAGTTTTTAGACGATTTATAGCCATTTTGCATTGTTTTGGGCAGCACTTGCTAAACTTTGACCAAAATCGCCAAAAAATCGGAATATTTCAAAGGTATATATACACGACTTTTTCACTTTTTTCGACGATAATTTCAACTTTTTCCGTTTGAACCGGAAATCAGTAAAATATAGTTTTAAGACGATTTATAGCCATTTTGCATTGTTTTGGGCAGCACTTGCTAAACTTTGACAAAAATCGCCAAAAAATCGGAATATTTCAAAGGTATATATACCCGACTTTTTCACTTTTTTCGACGATAATTCAAACTTTTTCCGTTTGAACCGGAAATCAGTAAAATATAGTTTTAAGACGATTTATAGCCATTTTGCATTGTTTTGGGCAGCACTTGCTAAACTTTGACCAAAATCGCCAAAAAATCGGAATATTTCAAAGGTATATATACACAACTTTTTCACTTTTTTCGACGATAATTTCAACTTTTTCCGTTTGAACCGGAAATCAGTAAAATATAGTTTTAAGACGATTTATAGCCATTTTGCATTGTTTTGGGCAGCACTTGCTAAACTTTGACAAAAATCGCCAAAAAATCGGAATATTTCAAAGGTATATATACCCGACTTTTTCACTTTTTTCGACGATAATTCAAACTTTTTCCGTTTGAACCGGAAATCAGTAAAATATAGTTTTTAGACGATTTATAGCCATTTTGCATTGTTTTGGGCAGCACTTGCTAAACTTTGACCAAAATCGCCAAAAAATCGGAATATTTCAAAGGTATATATACACAACTTTTTCACTTTTTTCGACGATAATTTCAACTTTTTCCGTTTGAACCGGAAATCAGTAAAATATAGTTTTAAGACGATTTATAGCCATTTTGCATTGTTTTGGGCAGCACTTGCTAAACTTTGACCAAAATCGCCAAAAAATCGGAATATTTCAAAGGTATATATACACGACTTTTTCACTTTTTTCGACGATAATTTCAACTTTTTCCGTTTGAACCGGAAATCAGTAAAATATAGTTTTAAGACGATTTATAGCCATTTTGCATTGTTTTGGGCAGCACTTGCTAAACTTTGACAAAAATCGCCAAAAAATCGGAATATTTCAAAGGTATATATACACGACTTTTTCACTTTTTTCGACGATAATTTCAACTTTTTCCCTTTGAACCGGAAATCAGTAAAATATAGTTTTAAGACGATTTATAGCCATTTTGCATTGTTTTGGGCAGCACTTGCTAAACTTTGACCAAAATCGCCAAAAAATCGGAATATTTCAAAGGTATATATACACGACTTTTTCACTTTTTTCGACGATAATTTCAACTTTTTCCGTTTGAATCGGAAATCAGTAAAATATAGTTTTAAGACGATTTATAGCCATTTTGCATTGTTTTGGGCAGCACTTGCTAAACTTTGACAAAAATCGCCAAAAAATCGGAATATTTCAAAGGTATATATACACGACTTTTTCACTTTTTTCGACGATAATTTCAACTTTTTCCGTTTGAACCGGAAATCAGTAAAATATAGTTTTAAGACGATTTATAGCCATTTTGCATTGTTTTGGGCAGCACTTGCTAAACTTTGACAAAAATCGCCAAAAAATCGGAATATTTCAAAGGTATATATACACGACTTTTTCACTTTTTTCGACGATAATTTCAACTTTTTCTGTTTGAATCGGAAATCAGTAAAATATAGTTTTAAGACGATTTATAGCCATTTTGCATTGTTTTGGGCAGCACTTGCTAAACTTTGACAAAAATCGCCAAAAAATCGGAATATTTCAAAGGTATATATACACGACTTTTTCACTTTTTTCGACGATAATTTCAACTTTTTCCGTTTGAATCGGAAATCAGTAAAATATAGTTTTAAGACGATTTATAGCCATTTTGCATTGTTTTGGGCAGCACTTGCTAAACTTTGACAAAAATCGCCAAAAAATCGGAATATTTCAAAGGTATATATACCCGACTTTTTCACTTTTTTCGACGATAATTTCAACTTTTTCCGTTTGAACCGGAAATCAGTAAAATATAGTTTTAAGACGATTTATAGCCATTTTGCATTGTTTTGGGCAGCACTTGCTAAACTTTGACCAAAATCGCCAAAAAATCGGAATATTTCAAAGGTATATATACACGACTTTTTCACTTTTTTCGATGATAATTTCAACTTTTTCCCTTTGAACTGGAAATCAGTAAAATATAGTTTTAAGACGATTTATAGCCATTTTGCATTGTTTTGGGCAGCACTTGCTAAACTTTGACCAAAATCGCCAAAAAATCGGAATATTTCAAAGGTATATATACACGACTTTTTCACTTTTTTCGACGATAATTTCAACTTTTTCCGTTTGAACCGGAAATCAGTAAAATATAGTTTTAAGACGATTTATAGCCATTTTGCATTGTTTTGGGCAGCACTTGCTAAACTTTGACCAAAATCGCCAAAAAATCGGAATATTTCAAAGGTATATATACACGACTTTTTCACTTTTTTCGACGATAATTTCAACTTTTTCCGTTTGAATCGGAAATCAGTAAAATATAGTTTTAAGACGATTTATAGCCATTTTGCATTGTTTTGGGCAGCACTTGCTAAACTTTGACAAAAATCGCCAAAAAATCGGAATATTTCAAAGGTATATATACACGACTTTTTCAATTTTTTCGACGATAATTTCAACTTTTTCCCTTTGAACCGGAAATCAGTAAAATATAGTTTTAAGACGATTTATAGCCATTTTGCATTGTTTTGGGCAGCACTTGCTAAACTTTGACCAAAATCGCCAAAAAATCGGAATATTTCAAAGGTATATATACACGACTTTTTCACTTTTTTCGACGATAATTTCAACTTTTTCCGTTTGAATCGGAAATCAGTAAAATATAGTTTTAAGACGATTTATAGCCATTTTGCATTGTTTTGGGCAGCACTTGCTAAACTTTGACAAAAATCGCCAAAAAATCGGAATATTTCAAAGGTATATATACCCGACTTTTTCACTTTTTTCGACGATAATTTCAACTTTTTCCGTTTGAACCGGAAATCAGTAAAATATAGTTTTAAGACGATTTATAGCCATTTTGCATTGTTTTGGGCAGCACTTGCTAAACTTTGACCAAAATCGCCAAAAAATCGGAATATTTCAAAGGTATATATACACGACTTTTTCACTTTTTTCGACGATAATTTCAACTTTTTCCGTTTGAACCGGAAATCAGTAAAATATAGTTTTAAGACGATTTATAGCCATTTTGCATTGTTTTGGGCAGCACTTGCTAAACTTTGACCAAAATCGCCAAAAAATCGGAATATTTCAAAGGTATATATACACGACTTTTTCACTTTTTTCGACGATAATTTCAACTTTTTCCGTTTGAATCGGAAATCAGTAAAATATAGTTTTAAGACGATTTATAGCCATTTTGCATTGTTTTGGGCAGCACTTGCTAAACTTTGACAAAAATCGCCAAAAAATCGGAATATTTCAAAGGTATATATACACGACTTTTTCACTTTTTTCGACGATAATTTCAACTTTTTCCCTTTGAACCGGAAATCAGTAAAATATAGTTTTAAGACGATTTATAGCCATTTTGCATTGTTTTGGGCAGCACTTGCTAAACTTTGACAAAAATCGCCAAAAAATCGGAATATTTCAAAGGTATATATACCCGACTTTTTCACTTTTTTCGATGATAATTTCAACTTTTTCCGTTTGAACCGGAAATCAGTAAAATATAGTTTTAAGACGATTTATAGCCATTTTGCATTGTTTTGGGCAGCACTTGCTAAACTTTGACAAAAATCGCCAAAAAATCGGAATATTTCAAAGGTATATATACACGACTTTTTCACTTTTTTCGATGATAATTTCAACTTTTTCCGTTTGAACCGGAAATCAGTAAAATATAGTTTTAAGACGATTTATAGCCATTTTGCATTGTTTTGGGCAGCACTTGCTAAACTTTGACAAAAATCGCCAAAAAATCGGAATATTTCAAAGGTATATATACCCGACTTTTTCACTTTTTTCGATGATAATTTCAACTTTTTCCGTTTGAACCGGAAATCAGTAAAATATAGTTTTAAGACGATTTATAGCCATTTTGCATTGTTTTGGGCAGCACTTGCTAAACTTTGACCAAAATCGCCAAAAAATCGGAATATTTCAAAGGTATATATACACGACTTTTTCACTTTTTTCGACGATAATTTCAACTTTTTCCGTTTGAACCGGAAATCAGTAAAATATAGTTTTAAGACGATTTATAGCCATTTTGCATTGTTTTGGGCAGCACTTGCTAAACTTTGACAAAAATCGCCAAAAAATCGGAATATTTCAAAGGTATATATACACGACTTTTTCACTTTTTTCGACGATAATTTCAACTTTTTCCGTTTGAACCGGAAATCAGTAAAATATAGTTTTAAGACGATTTATAGCCATTTTGCATTGTTTTGGGCAGCACTTGCTAAACTTTGACAAAAATCGCCAAAAAATCGGAATATTTCAAAGGTATATATACCCGACTTTTTCACTTTTTTCGATGATAATTTCAACTTTTTCCGTTTGAACCGGAAATCAGTAAAATATAGTTTTAAGACGATTTATAGCCATTTTGCATTGTTTTGGGCAGCACTTGCTAAACTTTGACAAAAATCGCCAAAAAATCGGAATATTTCAAAGGTATATATACCCGACTTTTTCACTTTTTTCGACGATAATTCAAACTTTTTCCGTTTGAACCGGAAATCAGTAAAATATAGTTTTTAGACGATTTATAGCCATTTTGCATTGTTTTGGGCAGCACTTGCTAAACTTTGACCAAAATCGCCAAAAAATCGGAATATTTCAAAGGTATATATACACGACTTTTTCACTTTTTTCGATGATAATTTCAACTTTTTCCCTTTGAACTGGAAATCAGTAAAATATAGTTTTAAGACGATTTATAGCCATTTTGCATTGTTTTGGGCAGCACTTGCTAAACTTTGACCAAAATCGCCAAAAAATCGGAATATTTCAAAGGTATATATACACGACTTTTTCACTTTTTTCGATGATAATTTCAACTTTTTCCGTTTGAACTGGAAATCAGTAAAATATAGTTTTAAGACGATTTATAGCCATTTTGCATTGTTTTGGGCAGCACTTGCTAAACTTTGACCAAAATCGCCAAAAAATCGGAATATTTCAAAGGTATATATACACGACTTTTTCACTTTTTTCGATGATAATTTCAACTTTTTCCCTTTGAACCGGAAATCAGTAAAATATAGTTTTTAGACGATTTATAGCCATTTTGCATTGTTTTGGGCAGCACTTGCTAAACTTTGACCAAAATCGCCAAAAAATCGGAATATTTCAAAGGTATATATACACGACTTTTTCACTTTTTTCGATGATAATTTCAACTTTTTCCCTTTGAACTGGAAATCAGTAAAATATAGTTTTAAGACGATTTATAGCCATTTTGCATTGTTTTGGGCAGCACTTGCTAAACTTTGACCAAAATCGCCAAAAAATCGGAATATTTCAAAGGTATATATACACGACTTTTTCACTTTTTTCGACGATAATTTCAACTTTTTCCGTTTGAACCGGAAATCAGTAAAATATAGTTTTAAGACGATTTATAGCCATTTTGCATTGTTTTGGGCAGCACTTGCTAAACTTTGACCAAAATCGCCAAAAAATCGGAATATTTCAAAGGTATATATACACGACTTTTTCACTTTTTTCGATGATAATTTCAACTTTTTCCCTTTGAACTGGAAATCAGTAAAATATAGTTTTAAGACGATTTATAGCCATTTTGCATTGTTTTGGGCAGCACTTGCTAAACTTTGACCAAAATCGCCAAAAAATCGGAATATTTCAAAGGTATATATACACGACTTTTTCACTTTTTTCGATGATAATTTCAACTTTTTCCGTTTGAACTGGAAATCAGTAAAATATAGTTTTAAGACGATTTATAGCCATTTTGCATTGTTTTGGGCAGCACTTGCTAAACTTTGACCAAAATCGCCAAAAAATCGGAATATTTCAAAGGTATATATACACGACTTTTTCACTTTTTTCGATGATAATTTCAACTTTTTCCCTTTGAACCGGAAATCAGTAAAATATAGTTTTTAGACGATTTATAGCCATTTTGCATTGTTTTGGGCAGCACTTGCTAAACTTTGACCAAAATCGCCAAAAAATCGGAATATTTCAAAGGTATATATACACGACTTTTTCACTTTTTTCGATGATAATTTCAACTTTTTCCCTTTGAACTGGAAATCAGTAAAATATAGTTTTAAGACGATTTATAGCCATTTTGCATTGTTTTGGGCAGCACTTGCTAAACTTTGACCAAAATCGCCAAAAAATCGGAATATTTCAAAGGTATATATACACGACTTTTTCACTTTTTTCGACGATAATTTCAACTTTTTCCGTTTGAACCGGAAATCAGTAAAATATAGTTTTAAGACGATTTATAGCCATTTTGCATTGTTTTGGGCAGCACTTGCTAAACTTTGACCAAAATCGCCAAAAAATCGGAATATTTCAAAGGTATATATACACGACTTTTTCACTTTTTTCGATGATAATTTCAACTTTTTCCCTTTGAACTGGAAATCAGTAAAATATAGTTTTTAGACGATTTATAGCCATTTTGCATTGTTTTGGGCAGCACTTGCTAAACTTTGACCAAAATCGCCAAAAAATCGGAATATTTCAAAGGTATATATACACGACTTTTTCACTTTTTTCGATGATAATTTCAACTTTTTCCCTTTGAACCGGAAATCAGTAAAATATAGTTTTTAGACGATTTATAGCCATTTTGCATTGTTTTGGGCAGCACTTGCTAAACTTTGACCAAAATCGCCAAAAAATCGGAATATTTCAAAGGTATATATACACGACTTTTTCACTTTTTTCGATGATAATTTCAACTTTTTCCCTTTGAACCGGAAATCAGTAAAATATAGTTTTTAGACGATTTATAGCCATTTTGCATTGTTTTGGGCAGCACTTGCTAAACTTTGACCAAAATCGCCAAAAAATCGGAATATTTCAAAGGTATATATACACGACTTTTTCACTTTTTTCGATGATAATTTCAACTTTTTCCCTTTGAACTGGAAATCAGTAAAATATAGTTTTAAGACGATTTATAGCCATTTTGCATTGTTTTGGGCAGCACTTGCTAAACTTTGACCAAAATCGCCAAAAAATCGGAATATTTCAAAGGTATATATACACGACTTTTTCACTTTTTTCGACGATAATTTCAACTTTTTCCGTTTGAATCGGAAATCAGTAAAATATAGTTTTAAGACGATTTATAGCCATTTTGCATTGTTTTGGGCAGCACTTGCTAAACTTTGACAAAAATCGCCAAAAAATCGGAATATTTCAAAGGTATATATACACGACTTTTTCACTTTTTTCGACGATAATTTCAACTTTTTCCCTTTGAACCGGAAATCAGTAAAATATAGTTTTAAGACGATTTATAGCCATTTTGCATTGTTTTGGGCAGCACTTGCTAAACTTTGACCAAAATCGCCAAAAAATCGGAATATTTCAAAGGTATATATACACGACTTTTTCACTTTTTTCGACGATAATTTCAACTTTTTCCGTTTGAATCGGAAATCAGTAAAATATAGTTTTAAGACGATTTATAGCCATTTTGCATTGTTTTGGGCAGCACTTGCTAAACTTTGACAAAAATCGCCAAAAAATCGGAATATTTCAAAGGTATATATACCCGACTTTTTCACTTTTTTCGACGATAATTTCAACTTTTTCCGTTTGAACCGGAAATCAGTAAAATATAGTTTTAAGACGATTTATAGCCATTTTGCATTGTTTTGGGCAGCACTTGCTAAACTTTGACCAAAATCGCCAAAAAATCGGAATATTTCAAAGGTATATATACACGACTTTTTCACTTTTTTCGATGATAATTTCAACTTTTTCCCTTTGAACTGGAAATCAGTAAAATATAGTTTTAAGACGATTTATAGCCATTTTGCATTGTTTTGGGCAGCACTTGCTAAACTTTGACCAAAATCGCCAAAAAATCGGAATATTTCAAAGGTATATATACACGACTTTTTCACTTTTTTCGACGATAATTTCAACTTTTTCCGTTTGAACCGGAAATCAGTAAAATATAGTTTTAAGACGATTTATAGCCATTTTGCATTGTTTTGGGCAGCACTTGCTAAACTTTGACCAAAATCGCCAAAAAATCGGAATATTTCAAAGGTATATATACACGACTTTTTCACTTTTTTCGACGATAATTTCAACTTTTTCCGTTTGAATCGGAAATCAGTAAAATATAGTTTTAAGACGATTTATAGCCATTTTGCATTGTTTTGGGCAGCACTTGCTAAACTTTGACAAAAATCGCCAAAAAATCGGAATATTTCAAAGGTATATATACACGACTTTTTCACTTTTTTCGACGATAATTTCAACTTTTTCCCTTTGAACCGGAAATCAGTAAAATATAGTTTTAAGACGATTTATAGCCATTTTGCATTGTTTTGGGCAGCACTTGCTAAACTTTGACAAAAATCGCCAAAAAATCGGAATATTTCAAAGGTATATATACCCGACTTTTTCACTTTTTTCGATGATAATTTCAACTTTTTCCGTTTGAACCGGAAATCAGTAAAATATAGTTTTAAGACGATTTATAGCCATTTTGCATTGTTTTGGGCAGCACTTGCTAAACTTTGACAAAAATCGCCAAAAAATCGGAATATTTCAAAGGTATATATACCCGACTTTTTCACTTTTTTCGACGATAATTCAAACTTTTTCCGTTTGAACCGGAAATCAGTAAAATATAGTTTTTAGACGATTTATAGCCATTTTGCATTGTTTTGGGCAGCACTTGCTAAACTTTGACCAAAATCGCCAAAAAATCGGAATATTTCAAAGGTATATATACACGACTTTTTCACTTTTTTCGACGATAATTTCAACTTTTTCCGTTTGAACCGGAAATCAGTAAAATATAGTTTTAAGACGATTTATAGCCATTTTGCATTGTTTTGGGCAGCACTTGCTAAACTTTGACCAAAATCGCCAAAAAATCGGAATATTTCAAAGGTATATATACACGACTTTTTCACTTTTTTCGACGATAATTTCAACTTTTTCCGTTTGAACCGGAAATCAGTAAAATATAGTTTTAAGACGATTTATAGCCATTTTGCATTGTTTTGGGCAGCACTTGCTAAACTTTGACAAAAATCGCCAAAAAATCGGAATATTTCAAAGGTATATATACACGACTTTTTCACTTTTTTCGACGATAATTTCAACTTTTTCCGTTTGAACCGGAAATCAGTAAAATATAGTTTTAAGACGATTTATAGCCATTTTGCATTGTTTTGGGCAGCACTTGCTAAACTTTGACAAAAATCGCCAAAAAATCGGAATATTTCAAAGGTATATATACCCGACTTTTTCACTTTTTTCGACGATAATTTCAACTTTTTCCGTTTGAACCGGAAATCAGTAAAATATAGTTTTAAGACGATTTATAGCCATTTTGCATTGTTTTGGGCAGCACTTGCTAAACTTTGACCAAAATCGCCAAAAAATCGGAATATTTCAAAGGTATATATACACGACTTTTTCACTTTTTTCGATGATAATTTCAACTTTTTCCCTTTGAACTGGAAATCAGTAAAATATAGTTTTAAGACGATTTATAGCCATTTTGCATTGTTTTGGGCAGCACTTGCTAAACTTTGACCAAAATCGCCAAAAAATCGGAATATTTCAAAGGTATATATACACGACTTTTTCACTTTTTTCGACGATAATTTCAACTTTTTCCGTTTGAACCGGAAATCAGTAAAATATAGTTTTAAGACGATTTATAGCCATTTTGCATTGTTTTGGGCAGCACTTGCTAAACTTTGACCAAAATCGCCAAAAAATCGGAATATTTCAAAGGTATATATACACGACTTTTTCACTTTTTTCGACGATAATTTCAACTTTTTCCGTTTGAATCGGAAATCAGTAAAATATAGTTTTAAGACGATTTATAGCCATTTTGCATTGTTTTGGGCAGCACTTGCTAAACTTTGACAAAAATCGCCAAAAAATCGGAATATTTCAAAGGTATATATACACGACTTTTTCACTTTTTTCGACGATAATTTCAACTTTTTCCCTTTGAACCGGAAATCAGTAAAATATAGTTTTAAGACGATTTATAGCCATTTTGCATTGTTTTGGGCAGCACTTGCTAAACTTTGACCAAAATCGCCAAAAAATCGGAATATTTCAAAGGTATATATACACGACTTTTTCACTTTTTTCGACGATAATTTCAACTTTTTCCGTTTGAATCGGAAATCAGTAAAATATAGTTTTAAGACGATTTATAGCCATTTTGCATTGTTTTGGGCAGCACTTGCTAAACTTTGACAAAAATCGCCAAAAAATCGGAATATTTCAAAGGTATATATACACGACTTTTTCACTTTTTTCGACGATAATTTCAACTTTTTCCGTTTGAACCGGAAATCAGTAAAATATAGTTTTAAGACGATTTATAGCCATTTTGCATTGTTTTGGGCAGCACTTGCTAAACTTTGACAAAAATCGCCAAAAAATCGGAATATTTCAAAGGTATATATACACGACTTTTTCACTTTTTTCGACGATAATTTCAACTTTTTCCGTTTGAATCGGAAATCAGTAAAATATAGTTTTAAGACGATTTATAGCCATTTTGCATTGTTTTGGGCAGCACTTGCTAAACTTTGACAAAAATCGCCAAAAAATCGGAATATTTCAAAGGTATATATACCCGACTTTTTCACTTTTTTCGACGATAATTTCAACTTTTTCCGTTTGAACCGGAAATCAGTAAAATATAGTTTTAAGACGATTTATAGCCATTTTGCATTGTTTTGGGCAGCACTTGCTAAACTTTGACCAAAATCGCCAAAAAATCGGAATATTTCAAAGGTATATATACACGACTTTTTCACTTTTTTCGATGATAATTTCAACTTTTTCCCTTTGAACTGGAAATCAGTAAAATATAGTTTTAAGACGATTTATAGCCATTTTGCATTGTTTTGGGCAGCACTTGCTAAACTTTGACCAAAATCGCCAAAAAATCGGAATATTTCAAAGGTATATATACACGACTTTTTCACTTTTTTCGACGATAATTTCAACTTTTTCCGTTTGAACCGGAAATCAGTAAAATATAGTTTTAAGACGATTTATAGCCATTTTGCATTGTTTTGGGCAGCACTTGCTAAACTTTGACCAAAATCGCCAAAAAATCGGAATATTTCAAAGGTATATATACACGACTTTTTCACTTTTTTCGACGATAATTTCAACTTTTTCCGTTTGAATCGGAAATCAGTAAAATATAGTTTTAAGACGATTTATAGCCATTTTGCATTGTTTTGGGCAGCACTTGCTAAACTTTGACAAAAATCGCCAAAAAATCGGAATATTTCAAAGGTATATATACACGACTTTTTCACTTTTTTCGACGATAATTTCAACTTTTTCCCTTTGAACCGGAAATCAGTAAAATATAGTTTTAAGACGATTTATAGCCATTTTGCATTGTTTTGGGCAGCACTTGCTAAACTTTGACCAAAATCGCCAAAAAATCGGAATATTTCAAAGGTATATATACACGACTTTTTCACTTTTTTCGACGATAATTTCAACTTTTTCCGTTTGAATCGGAAATCAGTAAAATATAGTTTTAAGACGATTTATAGCCATTTTGCATTGTTTTGGGCAGCACTTGCTAAACTTTGACAAAAATCGCCAAAAAATCGGAATATTTCAAAGGTATATATACACGACTTTTTCACTTTTTTCGACGATAATTTCAACTTTTTCCGTTTGAACCGGAAATCAGTAAAATATAGTTTTAAGACGATTTATAGCCATTTTGCATTGTTTTGGGCAGCACTTGCTAAACTTTGACAAAAATCGCCAAAAAATCGGAATATTTCAAAGGTATATATACACGACTTTTTCACTTTTTTCGACGATAATTTCAACTTTTTCCGTTTGAATCGGAAATCAGTAAAATATAGTTTTAAGACGATTTATAGCCATTTTGCATTGTTTTGGGCAGCACTTGCTAAACTTTGACAAAAATCGCCAAAAAATCGGAATATTTCAAAGGTATATATACCCGACTTTTTCACTTTTTTCGACGATAATTTCAACTTTTTCCGTTTGAACCGGAAATCAGTAAAATATAGTTTTAAGACGATTTATAGCCATTTTGCATTGTTTTGGGCAGCACTTGCTAAACTTTGACCAAAATCGCCAAAAAATCGGAATATTTCAAAGGTATATATACACGACTTTTTCACTTTTTTCGATGATAATTTCAACTTTTTCCCTTTGAACTGGAAATCAGTAAAATATAGTTTTAAGACGATTTATAGCCATTTTGCATTGTTTTGGGCAGCACTTGCTAAACTTTGACCAAAATCGCCAAAAAATCGGAATATTTCAAAGGTATATATACACGACTTTTTCACTTTTTTCGACGATAATTTCAACTTTTTCCGTTTGAACCGGAAATCAGTAAAATATAGTTTTAAGACGATTTATAGCCATTTTGCATTGTTTTGGGCAGCACTTGCTAAACTTTGACCAAAATCGCCAAAAAATCGGAATATTTCAAAGGTATATATACACGACTTTTTCACTTTTTTCGACGATAATTTCAACTTTTTCCGTTTGAATCGGAAATCAGTAAAATATAGTTTTAAGACGATTTATAGCCATTTTGCATTGTTTTGGGCAGCACTTGCTAAACTTTGACAAAAATCGCCAAAAAATCGGAATATTTCAAAGGTATATATACACGACTTTTTCACTTTTTTCGACGATAATTTCAACTTTTTCCCTTTGAACCGGAAATCAGTAAAATATAGTTTTAAGACGATTTATAGCCATTTTGCATTGTTTTGGGCAGCACTTGCTAAACTTTGACCAAAATCGCCAAAAAATCGGAATATTTCAAAGGTATATATACACGACTTTTTCACTTTTTTCGACGATAATTTCAACTTTTTCCCTTTGAACCGGAAATCAGTAAAATATAGTTTTAAGACGATTTATAGCCATTTTGCATTGTTTTGGGCAGCACTTGCTAAACTTTGACCAAAATCGCCAAAAAATCGGAATATTTCAAAGGTATATATACACGACTTTTTCACTTTTTTCGACGATAATTTCAACTTTTTCCCTTTGAACCGGAAATCAGTAAAATATAGTTTTAAGACGATTTATAGCCATTTTGCATTGTTTTGGGCAGCACTTGCTAAACTTTGACCAAAATCGCCAAAAAATCGGAATATTTCAAAGGTATATATACACGACTTTTTCACTTTTTTCGACGATAATTTCAACTTTTTCCCTTTGAACCGGAATTCAGTAAAATATAGTTTTAAGACGATTTATAGCCATTTTGCATTGTTTTGGGCAGCACTTGCTAAACTTTGACCAAAATCGCCAAAAAATCGGAATATTTCAAAGGTATATATACACGACTTTTTCACTTTTTTCGACGATAATTTCAACTTTTTCCCTTTGAACCGGAAATCAGTAAAATATAGTTTTAAGACGATTTATAGCCATTTTGCATTGTTTTGGGCAGCACTTGCTAAACTTTGACCAAAATCGCCAAAAAATCGGAATATTTCAAAGGTATATATACACGACTTTTTCACTTTTTTCGACGATAATTTCAACTTTTTCCCTTTGAACCGGAATTCAGTAAAATATAGTTTTAAGACGATTTATAGCCATTTTGCATTGTTTTGGGCAGCACTTGCTAAACTTTGACCAAAATCGCCAAAAAATCGGAATATTTCAAAGGTATATATACACGACTTTATCACTTTTTTCGACGATAATTTCAACTTTTTCCCTTTGAACCGGAAATCAGTAAAATATAGTTTTAAGACGATTTATAGCCATTTTGCATTGTTTTGGGCAGCACTTGCTAAACTTTGACCAAAATCGCCAAAAAATCGGAATATTTCAAAGGTATATATACACGACTTTTTCACTTTTATCGACGATAATTTCAACTTTTTCCGTTTGAACCGGAAATCAGTAAAATATAGTTTTAAGACGATTTTTTTAACTTTTACCAATTGAAGCGAAATTCACTAAAATTAGTTTCTAGTACGATTTATAGCCATTTTACGTTGTTTTGGAAACATTTAAAATTTTGACGAAAATCTGCAAAAAATTGATATTTTTAGAAGGGTCAGAGAATCGGACTCTTTGCATTTTTCAACGATTTTTTTAACTTTTACCAATTGAAGCGAAATTCACTAAAATTAGTTTCTAGTACGATTTATAGCCATTTTACGTTGTTTTGGAAACATTTAAAATTTTGACGAAAATCTGCAAAAAATTGATATTTTTAGAAGGGTCAGAGAATCGGACTCTATGCATTTTTCAACGATTTTTTTAACTTTTACCAATTGAAGCGAAATTCACTAAAATTAGTTTCTAGTACGATTTATAGTCATTTTACGTTGTTTTGGAAACATTTAAAATTTTGACGAAAATCTGCAAAAAATTGATATTTTTAGAAGGGTCAGAGAATCGGACTCTTTGCATTTTTCGACGATTTTTTCAACTTTTACCAATTGAAGCGAAATTCACTAAAATTAGTTTCTAGTACGATTTATAGTCATTTTACGTTGTTTTGGAAACATTTAAAATTTTGACGAAAATCTGCAAAAAATTGATATTTTTAGAAGGGTCAGAGAATCGGACTGCATTTTTCGACGATTTTTTCAACTTTTACCGATTGAAGCGAAATTCACTAAAATTAGTTTCTAGGACGATTTAGTCATTTTACGTTGTTTTGGAAACATTTAAAATTTTGACGAAAATCTGCAAAAAATTGATATTTTTAGAAGGGTCAGAGAATCGGACTCTGAATTTTTCGACGATTTTTTCAACTTTTACCAATTGAAGCGAAATTCACTAAAATTAGTTTCTAGGACGATTTATAGCCATTTTACGTTGTTTTGGAAACATTTTAAATTTTGATGAAAATCTGTAAAAATTGATATTTTTAGAAGGGTCAGAGAATCGGACTTTGCATTTTTCGACGATTTTTTCAACTTTTACCAATTGAAGCGAAATTCACTAAAATTAGTTTCTAGGACGATTTATAGCCATTTTACGTTGTTTTGGAAACATTTAAAATTTTGACGAAAATCTGCAAAAAATTGATATTTTTAGAAGGGTCAGAGAATCGGACTCTATGCATTTTTCAACGATTTTTTTAACTTTTACCAATTGAAGCGAAATTCACTAAAATTAGTTTCTAGGACGATTTATAGTCATTTTACGTTGTTTTGGAAACATTTTAAATTTTGATGAAAATCTGTAAAAATTGATATTTTTAGAAGGGTCAGAGAATCGGACTTTGCATTTTTCGACGATTTTTTCAACTTTTACCAATTGAAGCGAAATTCACTAAAATTAGTTTCTAGGACGATTTATAGCCATTTTACGTTGTTTTGGAAACATTTAAAATTTTGACGAAAATCTGCAAAAAATTGATATTTTTAGAAGGGTCAGAGAATCGGACTCTGAATTTTTCGACGATTTTTTCAACTTTTACCAATTGAAGCGAAATTCACTAAAATTAGTTTCTAGGACGATTTATAGCCATTTTACGTTGTTTTGGAAATATTTAAAATTTTGACGAAAATCTGCAAAAAATTGATATTTTTAGAAGGGTCAGAGAATCGGACTCTTTGCATTTTTCGACGATTTTTTCAACTTTTACCAATTGAAGCGAAATTCACTAAAATTAGTTTCTAGGACGATTTATAGCCATTTTACGTTATTTTGGAAACATTTTAAATTTTGATGAAAATCTGCAAAAATTGATATTTTTAGAAGGGTCAGAGTTATTTTGGAAACATTTAAAATTTATACCTTTGAAATATTCCGATTTTTTTGGCGATTTTGGTCAAAGTTTAGCAAGTGCTGCCCAAAACAATGCAAAATGGCTATAAATCGTCTTAAAACTATATTTTACTGATTTCCGGTTCAAACGGAAAAAGTTGAAATTATCATCGAAAAAAGTGAAAAAGTTGTGTATATATACCTTTGAAATATTCCGATTTTTTTGGCGATTTTGTTCAAAGTTTAGCAAGTGCTGCCCAAAACAATGCAAAATGGCTATAAATCGTCTTAAAACTATATTTTACTGATTTCCGGTTCAAACGGAAAAAGTTGAAATTATCATCGAAAAAGTGAAAAAGTTGTGTATATATACCTTTGAAATATTCCGATTTTTTTGGCGATTTTGGTCAAAGTTTAGCAAGTGCTGCCCAAAACAATGCAAAATGGCTATAAATCGTCTTAAAACTATATTTTACTGATTTCCGGTTCAAACGGAAAAAGTTGAAATTATCATCGAAAAAAGTGAAAAAGTCGTGTATATATACCTTTGAAATATTCCGATTTTTTTGGCGATTTTGGTCAAAGTTTAGCAAGTGCTGCCCAAAACAATGCAAAATGGCTATAAATCGTCTTAAAACTATATTTTACTGATTTCCGGTTCAAACGGAAAAAGTTGAAATTATCATCGAAAAAAGTGAAAAAGTCGTGTATATATACCTTTGAAATATTCCGATTTTTTTGGCGACTTTGGTCAAAGTTTAGCAAGTGCTGCCCAAAACAATGCAAAATGGCTATAAATCGTCTTAAAACTATATTTTACTGATTTTCGGTTCAAACGGAAAAAGTTGAAATTATCATCGAAAAAAGTGAAAAAGTCGTGTATATATACCTTTGAAATATTCCGATTTTTTTGGCGATTTTGGTCAAAGTTTAGCAAGTGCTGCCCAAAACAATGCAAAATGGCTATAAATCGTCTTAAAACTATATTTTACTGATTTCCGGTTCAAACGGAAAAAGTTGAAATTATCATCGAAAAAAGTGAAAAAGTCGTGTATATATACCTTTGAAATATTCCGATTTTTTTGGCGATTTTGGTCAAAGTTTAGCAAGTGCTGCCCAAAACAATGCAAAATGGCTATAAATCGTCTTAAAACTATACTTTACTGATTTCCGGTTCAAACGGAAAAAGTTGAAATTATCATCGAAAAAAGTGAAAAAGTCGTGTATATATACCTTTGAAATATTCCGATTTTTTTGGCGATTTTGGTCAAAGTTTAGCAAGTGCTGCCCAAAACAATGCAAAATGGCTATAAATCGTCTTAAAACTATATTTTACTGATTTCCGGTTCAAGCGGAAAAAGTTGAAATTATCATCGAAAAAAGTGAAAAAGTCGTGTATATATACCTTTGAAATATTCCGATTTTTTTGGCGATTTTGGTCAAAGTTTAGCAAGTGCTGCCCAAAACAATGCAAAATGGCTATAAATCGTCTTAAAACTATATTTTACTGATTTCCGGTTCAAACGGAAAAAGTTGAAATTATCATCGAAAAAAGTGAAAAAGTTGTGTATATATACCTTTGAAATATTCCGATTTTTTTGGCGATTTTGGTCAAAGTTTAGCAAGTGCTGCCCAAAACAATGCAAAATGGCTATAAATCGTCTTAAAACTATATTTTACTGATTTCCGGTTCAAACGGAAAAAGTTGAAATTATCATCGAAAAAAGTGAAAAAGTCGTGTATATATACCTTTGAAATATTCCGATTTTTTTGGCGATTTTGGTCAAAGTTTAGCAAGTGCTGCCCAAAACAATGCAAAATGGCTATAAATCGTCTTAAAACTATATTTTACTGATTTCCGGTTCAAACGGAAAAAGTTGAAATTATCATCGAAAAAAGTGAAAAAGTCGTGTATATATACCTTTGAAATATTCCGATTTTTTTGGCGATTTTGGTCAAAGTTTAGCAAGTGCTGCCCAAAACAATGCAAAATGGCTATAAATCGTCTTAAAACTATATTTTACTGATTTCCGGTTCAAACGGAAAAAGTTGAAATTATCATCGAAAAAAGTGAAAAAGTTGTGTATATATACCTTTGAAATATTCCGATTTTTTTGGCGATTTTGGTCAAAGTTTAGCAAGTGCTGCCCAAAACAATGCAAAATGGCTATAAATCGTCTTAAAACTATATTTTACTGATTTCCGGTTCAAACGGAAAAAGTTGAAATTATCATCGAAAAAAGTGAAAAAGTCGTGTATATATACCTTTGAAATATTCCGATTTTTTTGGCGATTTTGGTCAAAGTTTAGCAAGTGCTGCCCAAAACAATGCAAAATGGCTATAAATCGT